>WBNQ01035636.1:0-16247 GCA_013401375.1 Spizella passerina
ATTGCAAAATCTCCCACTCTAAGCTCAAAAGCAGTATTAAAGTGGGCAAAGAATAGATTCCTGTGTCTCACATCAGCATGTTATGGTTTTATTTTGCTTTGAAAGAGAAATACAAGCTTTTATAATCTGCATTTAATAGTGATTTTAGTAAGATAAAATTTTATGTGATAATCTGATATTATTTATGAGATGTTTAAAGTTCAGACTTGCCATGTGTAATTAAATCATAATCAAATAGCTAGGAGTATTTACAGAAGTGTGTCTCTAAAAAACCTAAAAGAGATCACATTGCTTCTTTATCACCTCAGTGTTTTTACTAATATTAATGTTAGTAAATTTGCAGTTTTCCTTTCTTATTCATATAAATATGCTTAGAGAAAATAATTAAATGGAATACTTCCATTTCCTATGTGAAATCTACTTGCAAAAACAAACTTTCTGTACTTAAAATATTAGAAAAGAAAGAAAACTTCATTGAAAGAAAAAAGAGGCTCTTAATTTTCAGTTGTGTGGTTCACTCATAGACTGTAATAGTGAAAACAAGCAAAAAGCACTTTTCTGATTCTCAGCAATCAAAAAAAATGCAATTTTTAAGCTTAAGAATAGTGTATGTGTACCTAACAGAAATCAAGCATGTTTTTGTGAAAGCAGTATGGTCAGGATACCAGTTATTTTCGGAGAGAGTATACATTTGTAAAAGTTAGCTTTCTTCTTGGCAGTGTTGGAGTGGAATGTTGGATTTAATTTCAAATGATTAATGAGATTTTGTCAGACTCCCTGCCTTTACCACCACTGCAGTTTGTCAGCACAACAACCTGGGAAGCCCGGACGCCACTCTGTCGCCCAAAACTGCTTTCCAGGAAAAAATAAACTCCAGTAACTAGTGCCAGGTACGTGTCGATGGTATTGTCTTTCAGCTGCTGAAAGTTTAACTCTAAGCTGGGGCATTTACACATTCTGAGGAAGTGAACCTCATTTGTTATTTCAATAGTCTGTTTTTGACAGTGGATACCAGTGTGAACTTAAATTTTTAGAGCAAGCATAGCCATTTTTTTTAACCTTGTGGAAAACCCTATAATCCATGCAGAAGAGAAAGACTTTAGAAGGGAAAAATATGTATCAAAGTTTATTTAGCGAAGTTTTTCTGGAGAAAGACCATCTATTCAATCTGAATACTGTATTCTGTTAGTAGGAACTCATCCTTTGAGCACTATGCATGCCAGTAGTCTGCTGAGTGGCAAGGAATGTTCTGTTGGACTTGAGACAGAAGCATCAGTGTGTATGCCAAGAGCCAAAATCTGACAAGTTTGCAATACTTCTCATGTATGACCATAAAATAAGCAAATGAGTAATTCTTTTGAAATGAAAGGTTGATATTGAAAATTATTTACAATTTGTCTTCTTTGCTTTCCTTGTAGAAGTTTGTTCTGTTGGTCTGCAGTTTGAGCATTGTGTTTTCTTACACATGAAATACTCAGATTACTTCAATTTCAAAAGCAGCCTTCCCCTTCTGAGAAAACATGCCTGCCTGTGCTGTGCAAGTCCTCCTGCAGTCACATAGTGCTGTGTCAAAAAACTGACTTTGAATTCGCTCCTGCAGACTACTTTATACACCAGTTCTATCCATTAACTCAGCAGGCAAAAAATCCTGCAGGCATCTCAGAGATGTACATGAAAAAGAGTTTGTGCTGCTCTGCTGCACCAGGCAGGACCTACTCCTTTGAGGGGTGTGATGGCACATGTTTTCTTTGCATTACTTTTATCTTAGCTGGTTTTCCTATGTTAAAAAAATATTTTCACAACTGCAGTTTCCCTACCTTCATATCCAGAATTCAGGCTAATTGTCATAATTTCATGTAACACAACTGAACTATATTTTTATAACTGGAGAACTTCTTGAGTTTACTTGCCTTTTGCAGCATTAATCACGTGCTGATTAATGAAAAAACAAACAAGGAAATCACAGAAGTTCTTTACAAGTGCTAAAGAAATGCATCTCTCAGCGTGCTTCTTAGTAACAATCAAGATGCTGTATTTTTTCACATTAAATGTAATTTCTTGTTTCTATATTCTGCTTAGGAATTTGTATCAATAAAAGTATTTATTATTGTTCCATACTGTCTGAAGTCTGACAGTACCATTTCTGATTTGTACTAGCAAAAGCTGACTTTATTGGGATTTTTTCCCATGGAATAGTAGAAAAAAATTAAATACTCAACATTCATCTATTACTGCAAAAATACAATAAGAAATGCTTGAGTTTTTTTCCATGTAAATAAGATTTAGATATGTAATAAAATACAGAAGTCACATGATAAGTAAAATCAGATTTCTTAAATTCTTTTTTAACTTTTTAAAAGTAAAATATGATCTCCTTTTCTTGGTATTAAGTCTTCACAATGTATGTAGTTCTGCATAACATACTGAAAATCACAGCACTTAAAGGGCTAATTTGAAGATCTAAATGGAACACAGACATTATTCTGGCTTCCTATGTAAGATAGATTTTATTTAAAATCATAAAGACTCTGAAGACTACTGAAAATTAAATTAGTGATATTTAATAATATTAAGTTAAATTGTCAGTCATAAATCAAGATGTATATCCTGAGTCTAAAGACTCAAATTAAACAAAAAAAAAAAAAAAAAAAAAAAAAAGCAAAGGGAATTTTCTGTGATAAGACTTTATTAAAGCTAGAATTTAGTTGGTTTTAATGTAGATCGAGACAGAAGTTTTGAAGAGGTGAGATTGGTGGTCTCTGTGAGAGGATACCGGGTCCCAGACGTATTCATACCTCATCCTCCCTCTTTCCTTCAGTAACATAACAGCTTTTCTGCCCTGCCCAACACATCTGTGCCCCTCCACAGCTGTCCACAGGGAAACAGGAAAAGTCTTCCTTTGCAATCTATACCTCTTCCACCACTTAGTAAACAGCACGTAATCTTGTTATTTTTAAAATATAAAGTGTTCTCTGTAATATCTTCACAGTGGTTAAATAACAGAGACAAGAGAAATTAGCAGTTAGGAGGTACTGTCAGTGAGTATCAGTATTTTCTAAGCACTGACAGTTCTATTATACAAAAGCAATAGAAAAGGACACCCATGTTGCAAAGTGGACAGTTTTATGTCAATAACTTCAATCCATTCCAAAACCATCCACTAATTCATTTCATGCTAATTAATGCTCTTCAGACTGCTTTAGAAGTTGTTAACCATAAATTTGAACTAAGAAGAGTTTTACCCAGATAATACTTGGAGAAGCTTATCTGCATTTTCCTCACCACACACCTAACAAGTTACACCCTAGTAAAGTTGTTGCCCTGCCTCTGTCAAAATCAAATTGGTAATTAAATGGAGGAGATTCAGGATGCCATTACATTGGAAGGAGTAAAGGTTTAGAAGTATCTTTAATGACTCACCTCTTAACAGAGCCATGGTCAACACACTGGGTGAGGTAATAGATGTCACTGTGTTACCAACTTAAGCAAAGCAGTGTTCTCACATCTTCTTGGATAAAGTATTCTCAATAAAGAAGAGGAGCCAAAAGCAGGCTGAGACTTTGGAGGCTTCATGCTTACTACAAATGGGGCTACTAATACTGTTACTTTGTACAAGTAGTACCAAAAAGCATTTAACCTCAGAGAAAAGAGAATTAGTCAAATTCAATGATCATGATGCAAAGGAGATCTGTAAAATAAATAGCAGAGTCCCACCTGTACAGGTGCAGCAGTATATTGGTGTAAAGGAAAAGATGTCTCAGTTTTAGTATGTAACGATATATATTAGACTATAACTGTAATTTTCTCAAGCAGTGATTAAAGCACCCATTTGGCTTCACCCCCTTTGTAGCCAGACCTCAGTACAGAGGTGTATCACATAATGGAGCACAGAATTTGTGTGTTAGTAGGCTGATGAGGTAACCTGTCTGCTGTTGCAGGCACTTCCCACAACCAGCCTTTGGTGAATCAGTAGCATTGTAAAACCCTCTGGAAAGACATTTGTCACTTGCCATATTACAAAGTTTAGAAGGAACACTCAAAGGCAGAAGGAAGGCAGGTTGTGGTGTGGAAGGGGTGAGGTGTTGATACTTTCAATACATATACAATATGTATTTCTATCTCCCTTTCTTCCCTTTTCACCTGCTTCATTTCCAGACAAGATTGTTTATATTAGTCTTAACAATCACTTAACCCAGAATACAAAAAAAGCCCCAGCAAAACAAACTGAATCTTTGAGGGTAAAAAAACATGTGTGAGTTTTCACAGTTTTTCCACAACATTAAAATAACAATAAAATTATTAAGTATTTACAGAGTCTTCAGATACTACTTTAATTTTTATATTTTATATGGTATTTTAACTGGAGATTGTTAGTTAATACATTTATCACTCATTATGTCAGTCTTACACAATACAAATCAAGGCAAGATTCAGAGAAAAGCCTCCATAATATATTGCTATGAAAAATAATACACTGTATCCACAAGAGTAAGCTGTAATTGATGAAGCATTCTCTTATGTGGTGATAAGGATAAATTATTATATGAAAATGAAACTGCCTTTAAACAAGTACATGATCCCATCCATTTTAAACACAAGTCCTTGAAAGGGGAAGGTCTTAGATGTAAACCCAATCCCTATTCTTCTGACCATACACATCTTTAAGCACATTAGGTTTCTGAGAAGGCAGTGACACAATTTTGCAACTGTTTATATCACCAAAACAAAGTCAGCTTGGAAGGTCATCACCAAAACCCACTCCCCTGACCTGAGTAGTTTTTGGCTTAAGCTCCTTATAGGATTTGTTTTGACAGATAACAACCACAGAGTGAAATGACCAAATACCAAGTTTATTCTTGATGCAAAAAATTACACAACAAATGCAGCAATTTCAAAAAAATAATTTTTTTCCTGACAATAGTGCCATAGAGGCAATTCAGTCACAATGTCTATCCTGAGCAAAATCAGTACTCTGGTCCTCAATTTTACAAGCTTGTTTGGCAGGTATTACCAGCTGGGAAAAGCTCCTCTGGATGCTTTCTCTTAGAGCACGGCTTCTGCTCTCTGAGCATCATTGCCCAGGCTTTCCTCAATGCTCACTAGGCAGAAGAAGGAGCCACTGTTTTGGATCATAGCAGCATGAGAACAGCTCTCAATTTCTGCAGTACCAACCCGTCCTCTATTTCAGTGGAACTTCTAACTCACACCAGCACAGAATATGTCCTTCTCTTGTAAGCCCCGAAACTTGATTACCTTTCTCCTACCTTGATGTGCAACTATTCTTTCTGCATTACTGGGATGTTCAAACCTGTTGCACTCTTCATTTTATGGTTTCCTTGTTCACACACGTCCTTTTGCAAGAAAAAGACTCAGTGTCAGAAAGAGCAAAAACTCCATGCTGTGCAGAGCTCTTATTATCAAAAGATCATTAAAAAAAAACAAAAAAAAAAAACCAAAAAAAACACCCAACAGAATAAAACAACACAATGCATTTGCAAGGACCTATCCTTAGATACAAAATATGTTTCAAATTAAGACTAGAAATCACTGCAACATAAAGAATACTTTACTGACTAGAAAATCTGGTAAACTCATGTCTTTTACAGATATATCTATTGCATTGTATTTTAAAGTGGTCAGGTTTCATGTTTTCAGCCACATATTTTTGAAATTGTCTCTCTGACTGTAAGCATAATATTTTATGGTTTTTATAAATCTTTGACTTGCTTAGACACTTTTTTTCTTTCTGTTTCCCAGTATTTCTCTTGCCGGTATTAAAACATACAATGTACCATATCTTTCTAACAATACCTTCTACTTTTCCACTGTGATTTCCTGACTTGTCAGAATCTTTCTAGATACAGTCTCCCTTAGGCTTATAGAAAAAAAAAAATTGTAACTACTCCAGAATTGACAGGGTTTATACATATATATTTATGCCTTGTATATATCCTAGGCTCCTGGTCTGCTTGCTTGCCAGAGTGATTGATTGACTGTGTCCTGAAAGTTGTTTATGGAAACCGGCAGGCCCCGTATTTGTACATTTCTGCGAACGCCTCAAGAAAAGCCAGCGCCGGTGATCTCGCTGCTGGCTCTATTCCTGCAGCCTCAGACGGGAGTACTGTCACGGCGGTGCTTGTAACTAATGCCGCCGGCGAGCTGACCTTCCTCCTCCTCCTCCTCCTGGCCCCGGCCTGCAGCCGAGCCCCCGCAGCCTGGGGCTTTGCAGGACGGCGGCAAAGCGCAGCGGCCCCGGGGATTGCCGGGGCGACCCGGGAGAATTCATCAGCTTGTCCTTGCTCAGGCTCCCAGGAGGCGGGGGATGGCGTGGGGGGCAGTGAGATGGGCTTTGTTTTTTCGTCTCCTGTTTCACGAGGGTCCCCTGTTCCCCCAGAGTGGCAAACGGGTCGCTTCACAGCCGCATCACCTGGAGCAAAAATGAAATGATGACAAGTAAGTTGCCCACGGGTTAAGAAGGCTTAGTTCGGTGTTTTATTTATGTTAGCGCCCCGCCCCGCCCGTCTCCACCTGCCAGGCCCAGGGCCGGGAGGATCCCTGCCCTACCCCCTATCCGGGGCTCCTTTCCATGTGGATCCCATTATCATCATTTGCTCCGAGTATAACGGGGATTAAGGCGATTAGAATGAAAATAATTAAATGATTTTTCAGTTCACCCCTTCATGCAAGGGGAAAGAGGGGGAGAGAGAGAGAGAAGGGAATCTGTCTGGAGAAACAGAGATAGGGGCTGTGATTCCCTTTTGAAAGGAGTAACTTTTAAAGGAACGGAAGGAAAGGGGGGAGCCCTCGCAACTGTCAAGTGTTTTCCAAACACCAGATTAATGCTGGCCAGACCTTTGTTGCAACGTGGCCCTACTGTTTTCAGATAGGTTTTCCAACCTGTAATTGTTAAATCCCAGCACTGAATAATGAAATCAAAATAAAAACAAAAAATTCTCGGACGCTTTGGGGTTTTGTTGTTATTTGAGAGGTAGGAAGATGAAAAAAATCTTTTGGGGGTGGAGTAGTTCAATTCTTTGTTGGCTTTGTTGTTTGTTTGGGTTTTTTCCCTGTTACAAGTGAAATTCCTCTATTTCATCATTTGGAATACAGCCATATTCCTGATGAAAGGATTTAAACATTTAAAAATAACAGACGGCTTTTAATCTGATAAAGGGATAATCGTTTCGTCAGCTTCTCTTCTTTTTCAATGAAAGTGCTCTAACACAATTGCTTATATCCATATGCACACAATCACACTTTGTGTTCATTTAAGTATCTTTATAAATCCGTACCTCAGTATTTACTGTTTTCGTTTGCATGGATAAAATTTAGATATTAAATCCGTGTCCGAGAAAAGGCAAAAATTCAAAGATAATTAATTACAAGTGCCTTCGCTTTCTTCGTTTTTTCTCTTCCCCCCGCCCCCCAAGGTAACATTAATATTCCAAAGTATATTAAAATACAGTTGTCCGCCTGGGGAAATTGGCGTGAGATATTTTCAAAGACAGAAGGAGATCTTCCCGAGGACAGTGGATTTGCTCTGACGGTCGCGCCATCCGATGTTGCCAGCGGTGCCTCGGTGCTTGCCAGCCCTGCCGCGGGGCTGGCCGGGGCAGGACCGGGACTGCCGGCACGAAACCCCCTCTGCCCTGGCCCGGAGAGGCAAAGTCACCGCAACCAGCCTGTTAACTTCAAATGGGCAGAGACGGCGATATAACACATCCCTTCACGGCTTACAAGGAACGAAATTAAAATTTAACCCCCGGGAAAGGAGCGCTGCTGATGGAGGAGGAAAGCGAGCCGGAGATATGCAGAAAATGCGAAGTTTACAGCCCTAATTCCTCTGGTACCTGAAGGCACAGCGCCGGAGTGGGTAATTCCTTTTACTAATTACTCGACAACAACCAGATCAAAAAGAAAATCTTGTAGGAAGGACTTCAGGATCTGCAGGAGAGAATAACATTCCTGTGCTCCTTGCATACCCGAAAATCCCAACATAAATATTGTGGATGCTCTGCTCTCACAGGCATTAAACACGTCTGCCCACAGGCAACGCCGCGGTTTGGTTTTAAAGGTTCTTCTACATCTGGAAAATTGCCCTGCGGGGTGCTGTTATTTTTTAAAAAGTAGATCTTTTAGGGTAAAATTTCAGTATAGACGTTTCTTTGAGTCAACGAGGAGGAGAAATCCCGCTTGTTGTCAAAAGTTAATTTTCAGCTATTAGAGAAGTTCGTAACTTCAAATATTTTTCTTTCCTCTATAAACGTTATTGGTCTGCTTTCATAGTTACTAAAAAATTTATCCGTGAGATAGAAGGCTGAAATCCGGCATTCATTTGGCACTAACTCCTTTAGTAAATACTTGTTCCTACCGCGCAGCGCCCTTTGCCCGCTGGGTCTCGCCGCCAGCCCGGCAGTGTAATTCCTACCCTCCGAAGCGCTCACCAATGCCAAACCTGCGGCTGCGAGGCGCTTCTCAGTTACCAATAAAACCTTTACTACCACTCGCCTCGAAGCGTCTTTAGAGAGAGCGCCTGTGGGCGCCCGGTGCCGGAGCGCCGCTCTGCCTAATGCCTCCCTTCCTGATCGCATTACCGGCCGCTCCCCCGGCACTATTTATGGGCAATAAAAGCTCCCAGCCCCGCCGGGCCGGGCTCTCCTCCGGTCAGGGCGCAGGGCAGGTGACCGAACCCGCGGTTTTTCTTTCTCCCTGCTTCAATGCCGAACAGAAAATTCCTCGACTTTCCTCCCCTTCACTTCTTCCCGAAGTCACGCGTGGAGCCTCGGAGCGGACGCGGAGTGCCCGCGGGGGCCGGCAGCAAAGGGAGCGCGGCGCCGGGCCGAGCAGGAGGGCGGGAGGCGGAGGGGCCGCGGGCGGGAGCGAGCAGCGCCGGGCACTGCGCGTCCCCGAACTGTCCCCTGCCGGCGGGGCGCGACCCCGCGGGACACACGGCTGGCAGGGACACACAGCCGGCGGGGACACACAGCCAGCAGGGACACACAGCTGGCGGGGACACACAGCCAGCAGGGACACACAGCACACGGCTGGCAGGGACACACAGCCAGCAGGGACACACAGCCCGCGGGGACACACAGCCCGCGGGGACGCACAGCACACGGCTGGCAGGGACACACAGCCAGCAGGGACACACAGCCCGCGGGGACACACAGCCCGCGGGGACACACAGCTGGCGGGACACACAGCTGGCGACGCTTCCCGGGATGCCGGTGGCCGCCTGCCCACGCCAGGTCCGTGCCGTTCAGGAAACCACGAGAGGAGGGAAAAAGAGAAAGAATGAAAAAATATACTTTTTTTTTTTTTTTTAATCACAAGCATACACACATACAGAAAAACGCCCACAACAAAACAAACCATCAGTCCAAACAAAAAGTTCCAAACAACAACAACGCAACCCCAACAGAGACCAAATCTCATTTACCTTTCGTGGCCGGGAAGGTTGCTAGGGTCCTCCCTTCTGGCGGGATGGGGTCTCCTCGGAGATCCCCGTCTCGTCCGCTCCGTGTGTCCCCCAGAAGGACGCGGAGCCTGCACCCCGCGGGGCCCCGCACCCGCTGCCTGCAGCCGGGCCCCCCGCCCCCTCCATATAAGGCGCTCCGGGAGAGACCCGCAGGACCCGCCGGTGCCAAGCGCTGTCCCGACACCTCGTGTACCCAACCCAGCTCCTTGAACAAGCGGGAGCCCTCCTTCTCCAGCCCCGATGGGTTTGGTGTGCTTTCTGTTGTTGGGTTTTTTGTTGGTGGCTTTCCCCCCCCGCCCGGGGTATGTACCGAGGCCGAGCTCCGCCGGCCGCCCCCAGCCCGCGGGGGCTCCTCGGGCACCCCCGCTCTGCCCAGGCCGGGCTCGGGCGGGGACGCGTCCGTCCGCTGGGCGCAGGAGTCAGGCTGGATGGAGCCCTCGCTCGCACGGACAATGATTTAAATCTGCCTCCGGGGAAATGCAAAAGAATAACTTCATAGGGAGGAGGGGAGGAAAAAAAAAATCAAAAGAACGCCCAATCCCAAAGCTGACAGGAGCTACAGACACCAAATACGTGTAGGGACGGGAGAAGGAGTAAAAGTAAATAAATCTCGGTTACCTAATTTAAAGGCAGAAGCGAGCCCTTTGTGTACACAGGGCTTCAGCGAGAAGAAAGCCAGAGCACGGGGAAAGCGGGGGGAGCTCAGCGGCTCCCCTTGGTCCTGCCCGCGGGAGATTTCCCTGCGCCCGGCCGGCTCCCCCATCCAAAGACAGAGAGACAGAAAGAGGAAAAAAGTGTCGGGAGAAGCCCAGGGACTGGGGCCAAGGGCTGAGCTGCGCGAAGAGCTGTCCCGCTGCGGGGAGCGAGTCAGACTTCGCCGTGCTGCTGGGGAGGAGCGGGAGAGGGACGCACCAGGGCCAGACGGGCAGAGGAATGGAAAAGTGCAAACAAACCTGGTGAAAAGATACCGCACTTTCGGAGCTTTTCTTTTTAAATGAGGTGCCTTGGCTTCTCTGCGTAGACGCCAAAAGGATCAAGCAGGGTCTCCAAAACCAGTTATATTTAATTATTTGTGGACAAAGCTGAAACTTTGTCAAGTCAACCTAATATGATAATTGACTGAAAAAAAACCTCAAGACTTTTTGGTGTCTCACCTACAATCACAAGTTTTCTCCCTGCGTTTATAATCAACGCCCAATAATTCCTCAAATGCAGAGGATAATGAATATGATCAAACCCTTTCCTTAGAACTGTGAATTTATTCACAGTACACTTGTTTGAATTTAGCTCTTTAACTTGAGGGAGTGCATAATACCAAAGGATGGTCTGGACACATGCTTTTGTGTAAACACATGCAAATCAATCTTACTTCTTCTGTTAATCCCTCATTCACCCACAGTAATAACAACTGTGATTAACAGCTCCAGTTTTCTATCTCTTAATGACCTCCACATAAAAATATACTGATGATCTGTAGTTTGCAGTTTTCAGTGTTACTACCACGAGCAGAGCAACTCTCAAACATGACCTTCCAGCTACCCCTCTTCCTGGTATCAAGGGGAGCCTTTCTCCCCCAGTCCCAAACTTGCAAGAATTCAGCCTCTTCTCAAGTCAGCCCCTCCCTGGACGCTGCTTCCAGCATAATTTCCTTAAAAAACATCAGGCTGGTAACTCCAAAGACAATACAACCTGTTTCAGTAAAGAAGAAAAGAACAGTCTGGCAAAGGATTCTGAAACTAAATGTACACATATGCATCTTTCTAACAAGTATCAGTGCTTTTTCTGATGCCTCCCTTGTACATTGTGGGTGCAGTTGGAAGTGTCTTTCACAACGGGTGTGGAATATTTTTGGTTTGCAGGTGCATATCTGGGCTGAAAGTGGGTTTAGTGTCATCAGTGCTGTCTAGAGCTGTGCATACACTGCTAATCAGATGATGCAACTGCAGAAAAGCAATGCCCTCTCAGCTTACTCTAGGCTATTACAACTGTGTCTGAAGAAATCCTTCAGAAAAATAACTATCACCGTCATCTACTGTCATAATTTCCTATCATCTTAATTTTCCAGCTGCTAGAAATAGTCTTTTGAAAATGCAGTTTTCATGTAGAAATACGAAGATAATAATTAAAGAAGGTAATTTAGTATTAAAATAGATGTCCCCCCTCTCATGAGATCTGGAAGCAAAAATATTTAAGGTGACTGTTTAAAAAAATATTAAAATATTCTTCTTACTCAATTTCTCATATACCCACTTTTAAAATTAAAGCATGGATTTAATTTTTAGTTAATTTATAAGTTTTGTTATCAGACTATTTGATGCACAGACAGCTATAGCCTACAAGAGATCCCTTTGGTGACTTCCAGTCCTCTCCAGGGAACACAGCAGCAGTTTTTCAGTAGTTAGCAACATTAATCAGCAGTCTTCATCCCACAGTTTAAAGCAGTGAATAGGTAAGGTAAACACATATAAATCCTCATGTCTTAGAGAGAAATCTTGCATTACTCTGTCATATGAAAGGGCAGGAAAAAGAAGGGGAAGAGGTGAAGAAGGCCTTTTGAGGCTCTATTGTCAATATGGAAAGTTTCCACACTAGTCCTTGCACTAGGTGAGAGGGTGGCTGAAGCACTGGCTGCTGTGAGTCAGAATTAGCTCTTTGGGCAACTGAAAAGGGCAAGGTCAACAGAACATTCACAGCAGAAATTTTATGCCTAAGAAGTCAAGAGAGAAGTGGCTACTTGTAGGTAATTGTGGTGTCAGTCTGGCTATCAAAAAATCTTTTTGTTTTCCTCCTACTTTTCTGGGAGGCCAATCAGATCTGCCTTAGGTCCCTGTCAATGGCCCCAGTGGTCCCTTACTGCTCTGTGTATGCAATGACAAATCTGGCACGGGACACTGCAGGAGGTTTCCTGAAAAGTCAGGAGTGGATTTTACCACTCATTTCTCAAGATAATCTGATCTGCTGCCTCACCTTCTAAGTTGGTACCATTGTGATTTCCCTTCTTGCATCTGCACTCTTGAAATACACAGAGAGAGAGGGATTTGAGAATTATCATGAGAGCCATTTTAATGGCTGGACACTTATTGTTCTCATCTCCCTGAAGTCAGAAAAACCTCTTGACTTGATACAGCGCTTACTACCTAGATACTGAGGGCTGATTCCTAAAATGATTACATGGGAATTTGAAAAATTAAAAGGCACAGCCCTGCCCTTCGTGTTTACACTGGCCAGAGGGTTGTATTCTATCATCTAACTTCATCCCCACTCTGGACACTTGCTTTCTGCTCTGAGGGGCAGGCACTGACATTTCTTAGCCAAACTGAGACCCCAGCTCATTGCCTGATGTTGTGTTGCTGACAAACCCAGGGCAGCTACTTCGTGTTGCAGCATGCAAACTGGGAAAAGCAGAGCAAAAGTGAGGCTGTGTGTGCCAGACAAGGACTGAGGTGCCCTGTGAGTGTGGAGATGTGTGAAAGCTTGGGCAGCACAAACAGCAGCTGGACAAGAAATTGTGGCCCTACTTTTGGAAAGAAAAGGCAGAGTGCCAGATGGCAGTCAACCAGAAGAACTGAGGTCTAAACAAACATCTTAAACAAAACAACAAAACAAAACCATACATAGGCAAGAAGCCTTTTGGAGTAACACAGATTTCATGAAGAGGTATTAAAAAAAAGAAGTTGCCTGTGGTGTCTCTTGCTTTTCCAAACGGCACATTTTACCAGATACCTGCAACAAAAATACCACAAAACATTACCTAGCTTATTCAGAAAGCCACTAAGAGGGAAAAAAAATCTTTCTTCAAGGGGAGTTTGATGTGCTGTTTAGCCTGCTCTGTCATTTTTCTTGTCTCTCTTCATAATCTCTATGCAACCCAGAAACAGCCAGTAAAAAAGAGAGACCCTCTGCTTGTTTAATTACTTCCTGAAAATTTGACAACTACTACTTCAGTCTCATTGGATAATCTGCTTTTAAATTACCTAGTCTTTCAAAGACAGCATAATTTGAGTACATTTACTTCCCTAGCTATACATCATGCCTATCAAAATTAAATGCTTCCAACATACCAATGCAGTGTTTTAACATTTCACTTCTGTAATACATTTAACAGTAAATTTACCTTTTTAACAGATTTTCATACATTTAGCAGTAAAGCACAACAAGAAGGGAATTTTTTTTTTTTCTGATGACAAAGTAAAATTGTGTAAAAAAATTATAGCGGTTTACAAAATGCAAAATTTTTGTATCAAATTTTGTGGTAATAATAGGTTTTCTTTTATTCCTTCTTAACACAAACCTATTTTATTAGTACAACTAATTTCTGAACAAAATATGAATGCAGGCAAAACTCACTGAGTTTGCATTTTTGTTCTACATAAAATCAAAATTGTAAATGTTATCTCAAAAGAATTCATATGGTTTTCTTCTGAATTTTTAAAGACTTCTTTTTCAAAACAATAAAATTACTTTCAGAAACTTAGAATAAACTGTTCAATGCTCTCCTTCAGCAGGCTATTCAACTGCCATTTTAACTGGTGAATATGCAGTTTTTTAGAAATTTCTGTTTTTCTGGGATCTGTATGATTATTTCTACTTCTTTATCAGAAAACCAAAAATGATCTTAACAACATGCATTGATTATCACCAAAATACACAATGAGCACGTATTTGGGGTGCAGGCTCTGCAGGCTCTATGGGTTTTCCAAAGCTGAAAGCCTACCCCACACAGTCCTAGGATTCCTCCTGTAGAGAAACGGGAAGTGAAAAGCAGTCACAAGAACAGACCTCTCCCCCAGATATTAGCATGGCTTTTGAGCATTCCTCTCTCAGGAAACGCTGAACTTGAGGTTGTTTTTTTCCTTTCTTTTGTTTGTCTGCAGTGACAAGAGTCAATAAGCCCTATTTTTAAACGAGAGCAGTTTTAATTGCAGGAGTGCAGGCAGATCTTGTGGTGGATCCTCTTGGTACAGGCACCACATGTGTGGGTATGCATGCAAGCCAGAAGACTGCCTACAGCACATGTGCAGGTCAATCCAACATGAGCAAAACCAAAAGCAAAGGAGGTAAAGAAACAGCACGTAAAAAAAAGGAAAAAGAAAGAACCCCCCCTTGCTTCTAAATCATCACAAAGACTGCAATATCCTGTTATCTGTTGCAGTAAATTGATACACAAAAATAAAGAACCAAATGTTGCCCTTCTGTTAAAGGAGATAAAAAAATTTTCCTTTTTGATTCTTCAAAAAGGGGAAAAAAAATCCAAACAGAGGAGAGAAGAAATACTTTGTTTTAAGCTATACTCAAGAAAAGCACAGACTGACTGACATAACATTTAAGCAGCCCAAACCTCTTGATATTGTCTGTTGAAGTTGTCTTATGGAGTAAACACTACAGACATGAGATGAAAGTCAAGTAAAAGCCACTGCATATCTGGTTGCCACTAACCTGCTTCTAAACCATGCCACTGACCTACTGAAGATAGGATTTCTATGCTGATCCCAATTTGTTTTTCCCTAGTACAGAGCTAAAAGGGACTAAAAAGCCAAATGAATATACTTTTTTGTAGAATCCATAACAAATGCATTTTATCTAGAAGAAAGATTACTGCTCACCAAGGATTAGTCTTGGTTTAAAATATCTATCCTGATTGCATCCTTAATTCTGTTATTATGGTTACATAATTGTAATTAGATAGATATAAGAAAGGCAAAAATGTCAAGTTATAACATTAAATGATAATAAAACAGCAACACCACTTCAAACACCAATATTTATTAGTTTAATGTCAAGGAATTAAAATCAGCTACCTACCTGTTTCTACAATTCTGGTTTCTGATTTCGTCAATATACCAGCTCAAGTTCCCTCCTCTTTCATACTCCAAATACATTTATGTGTTCAGGAAATATTAAAAAATTACAAATCTTATAAAAACTCATGAAACTTCCACTGAAATACCATATAAAATAAGAAATAGTGTGCACAAATACTTTCTCTATTCCAGGATCACAGCAAAACGTGCAAAGTAATACACAGGAAAATTTTTAGGCACTATTTACAGAACTCACAAGAATAATCTTTGGAAACAGGAATATTTGGAAAGAATGACAGTAATCAACCATGAATAGATTAAGAAATTTTAAAAGCTGAGGCTGCTGAACAAAATCATTAGACGCATATGGCTGTGGTTGAACTCTCATGATCTTATTTTGTCCCCGATTGAAGTCTGGCCCACAGCTCCCAGTAATGTTAGTGGAAAGTGTTCTGCACATTTGAAAACTGCAATACTTACTGAACTGCCTAGCTCAGGTGTTTGGTTAGGCAGAGGGCACATTGAAGGCAGGGAGTAGCCCTCCAAATCCTAACATTTAACATTTGGACACATGATTTCAGTGTAGTTGGTCTGCTCGAATGCATAGTTGATGCTATTTTTTCCATGGGTAGCACAGCAATATTTTTTACTCTTATATGTTGTTAAATGGCACACACAGATTGGCTCTGCTTCCAAACATTTTATTATTTTTGTTTTATTTTAACATCTTGATCAACCTAAGTTAATACATTAAAAACCACAAACAAAAACATGATCCTTTATTTGAATGTAGTGGATTTTGATTGTAGTTAGTTGATTTTGCATAACCACTGTCAAACTTAGAAAATAAACTTTAAATTTCTGTGAAGATAAAAGTTATGCTTTTCATTTATTTAAAAAAGTATTTTACTTACAATCCCAAGTTTGCATATTATTTAAGGTCAGAACAGTCACAATAGAATTAAATC
>WBNQ01035638.1:7557-24545 GCA_013401375.1 Spizella passerina
CTGCTCACCTCCCCAGCCTCCATCTCTGCCACAGGTCCAGGGACCCACACAGTTAACTGGGCTCTGAGCTTAAGGACAAAAGGAAACCTCCCTGACTCTCTTTTTTCCCAGGCAAGGGCACAGCTGCTGACATGGGTGGACAGTTTTCTCTCTGAAGAGCGGAGCTGCCTTGGCATCATTAAGCAAATTAGTACTTTGAACCCTCAGATCAGAGAAACTTGGAGCTTGGAAAGATGTGTCCAGTCTGTCTCTTCTGTTTTGTGGAAGCAAACTGTTTTGCCTTTCTAGCTATTTGAGCCATGTCCAATCTTCTCCATCCCCCTTTCTTCTGTCTTACCTGTGTTCCTCACTGCTCTGTGAATGAGCACATCTGCTTGGGCAACTGTCTTGGGCTTCAGAAGTAAAGCACAGCAATTAAATTTCTCATATTTAAATGCACCAGACTTGCAGCACCATCAGCATAGACCTGTTTGCTTTTTCGTGTGCACACGCACAATTCCAAGGTGAATTTCAAACCCTAGCTCTGAAAATGATGGGGTACCTTCTCCATCCACATATGCCACTGTGCTTTTTTTGGCTCGGGTAGAGTTAATTTTCTTCACTAGAAAGCAGTTAGTAGGGGGATGTGTTCTGGATTTGTGCTGAAGAGGGTGTTGAGATGGTTTTGGTACTGCTGAGCAGGGTTTGCACAGAGCCAAGGCCTCTTCTGCTTCTCACACCTCCTGCCTGTGGGGAGGCTGGGGCTGCTCAAGGGGGACACAGCCAGGACAGCTGATCCTGAGTGACCCCAGGGATGTCCCATACTTTGTGGCATCATGCTCAGCACATAAAGCTGTGGGAAGAAGGAGGAAATGTTTGCAGTGGTGATGGTTGTCTTCCCAAGTAGCTCTTACCCATGATGGAGTCCTGCTGTCCTGGGATGTCTGAACACCTGCTTGCTCGTGAGAAATAGTGAAATAATTCCTTGTTTTACTTTGCATGCATGGCATTTGTTTTACTCCTTAAACTTCCTTTATCTCAACCCACAAGTTTTCTTACTTCTACTCTCCCAATTCTGTCCCTGATGCTGCTGGTGGGGAAGCAAGCAAATGGCTGCATGGGTCTTGGCTGCCAGCTGGGGTTACACCATGGCAGCCACAAAGCAGTGCTGCTGCTATAAAAATGTTTATTTGCTGGATGTGCTTTGCCTTAAGCTGCTGTCTGAGATCATTCCAAGATACTCTTCCATGCTCTGATGTATCCAAAGCTGCAGCAAGTTAATTCAGTGCTCACTCCCACATGGGTGCTGGTTCCTGTATCTCTGCAGTTTGCACTGCCACCAAATCAAGCACAGGAACATCCCTGAGGAATGAGTGATTATTTAAACTCATTTTTGGGTTGGATTGTGTTTGTTTAAGAAAGGTGGAAGGGATGATTGGTCTCAACATGGAACTGACCTCTGATTAATGAATTAATAACCATTGTCTGCAACCTGACACTCTAAATGGGAAGTAGAAAAATAAACAGCTTAAGCCACCTGTGCTAACTTTTGCTTGAGAGCTTGGCTGCCCTTATGAGATGGTTGTGCCTTGTCCTGGGGCACACAGAAGGGGTAGAGGGGCCCACTGTAAAAAGGTCAGTTCCCATTACATGACCCAGGGTGCCACCAAAAGAGGGGAAGCAGAGCCATGTGGTGAACCTTAATGTTCTCAGAAGGTTTCTCTGAACCAGCTCTACCAATAACAAGATTTTAGTGGATTAATTTTGCTAAAGTTTATTTCCCTCCCAGATTCATCCTCTGCTTTACTAGTTTCTGAGGCAAGTAAATATTCTTCACTTCCAGTTTTGTTCCTTTCCTTTCTCAAGCCTCTTGTGATCAGTGGAAGTTGGTGGGTCCCAGCAGTCCCAATGACATCTCCTGTTTAATTTAAATCTGTTTCTACACAGCTTTCCCTGGAGCTCTCTGTTCCATCTCCACCCAGTGGCCCTATTNAAGCTGCAGCAAGTTAATTCAGTGCTCACTCCCACATGGGTGCTAGTTCCTGTATCTCTGCAGTTTGCACTGCCACCAAATCAAGCACAGGAACATCCCCGAGGAATGAGTGATTATTTAAACTCATTTTTGGGTTGGATTGTGTTTGTTTAAGAAAGGTAGAAGGGATGATTGGTCTCAACATGGAACTGACCTCTGATTAATGAATTAATAACCATTGTCTGCAACCTGACACTCTAAATGGGAAGTAGAAAAATAAACAGCTTAAGCCACCTGCGCTAACTTTTGCTTGAGAGCTTGGCTGCCCTTATGAGATGGTTGTGCCTTGTCCTGGGGCACACAGAAGGGGTAGAGGGGCCCACTGTAAAAAGGTCAGTTCCCATTACATGACCCAGGGTGCCACCAAAAGAGGGGAAGCAGAGCCATGTGGTGAACCTTAATATTCTCAGAAGGTTTCTCTGAACCGGCTCTACCAATAACAAGATTTTTAGTGGATTAATTTTGCTAAAGTTTATTTCCCTCCCAGATTCATCCTCTGCTTTACTAGTTTCTGAGGCAAGTAAATATTCTTCACTTCCAGTTTTGTTCCTTTCCTTTCTAAAGCCTCTTGTGATCAGTGGAAACTGGTGGGTGTGTGATACAGGTTATTTATGTACTGTTTAATTTGCTGTTGTTACTTGAGATGGTTGGAAGCACTTTGGCAAACTAGTTTTGGAAAGTGAAGACTTGCTGTAATGGAAACGCTTTATAAATACCATTTTGACTGAAAGAGTGAGGAAATTATTCTTACCTGCAGAATGTGGCTCCCTGAAAAATCTGTGAAGAGCTGTTTACCCAGGGCATTGCCAGCCTGTACACACCTGCTAGGCTCCAGACAAGGGACATTTCTAAGCCATCTTGTAGCAAACAGGTGGGCTTACTGTTCCCACAGGTCTGCATGCATCCAGAGCTGCCCCCCAGCAGCTCAAACCTTCCTGTGCAGCATCCTGTGCTGCTGGCACTGGTGGCAGCTGAGATGGAGTATGTATTTGCTGTGTACCTGGTAAATCATATCAGGCTGAGGTACCCTGTGCCTCTGTTGAACCTTCATCTCTGTTTTATGGGATACCCCAGTGATGGTGGCACAGGTGCAGAATGTTTCATCAGATCTGTGGATCTGATGGGGCCTCCATCTGTGCTGGGGCCTGGGGGCTGAGAAGGTGAGAGACTGACCCACCTCTGGACTCCCTGTGTTGATCATAATAGCAGCTAAACTTCAGAGTACCAGTTAAGGTTCTCTGTCAGCACAGCACAAAGAGCACTGGGACCTCACTGGTATTCCCAGAAGTGTCCCTGTGATTGTGTTAAAGCATGAGGGTTGTTTGGCAGCAGATATTAAAAGTGTTGTCTGAATTATGGAGAAGGTTTAGACAGAAAAAAAGGTTCATTTTACTTTTTCTTTGCCCAATGTCAACAGAACAATTCTGAGGGGAAAAAAACCTTTTTGTCAAATGTGAAATGTGTCAAGCCCCAGTTTATGAAAGCTGTGTGCACACACTGGCTTGGGTGGGTTTCCTCCTGGAAGTGGCCTGGCACCCCTGGAGCTGCAGAAACCCATTGCATCAGGTGCCATTTGGAGTGCCACCAATTCAGCTGTGCCAGGGTTAATGATTGTAGGAACACTCTGACAAGGGGCCCAGTGCTTGTGTGTGATGATAAGAGCATGAAATGCCCATAAATGAACAGCAAGCCTTTGGGCAGGCTTGCTACTTATTGTCTGGTTAAAGCACAGGGTCAGGAATGTGACTTTAAGGTATAAGTGTAGGATAGACATGATCTAGAGAATAGCAAAGATCACCTATTCTGCCTTCCCAACCTGTCAGAGCTGTATATGACATTAAAGTTAATGAGCCAGAAATGAGCAGGCATGTCCCTAGAGAGCTGTTCTCTTTTTTTTTTTTTTTCCCTCCATAAAGACTGGTATGAACAGCACTAGCATAATATGCACCTCTGTGCTGGTAGTAAATTAATGTCTGACATGGCAGGAGCTGAAATTCAAAAGAAAGCTTTTAAGTTGTCTGTACCCATTGTCTAAACCCCAGGATATTCTTGTTAGAGGAATATTTTTCTGTGGCATATAATTTAGATTTTATATATGTATATATGAAGTGCAAAGGCTGGACAGAGCCGGGGGAAGTTGCCCCTTTCAGTTTGCTGTGCACAGCTTGGGGCAGGACCTGGGGGAAGGGAAGGAGAAGAACTGAGGACAAATATTAAGCATGGGGAAATATGGTCTGAGCAGAGGCAGTGCATGAGCACAGGGTGTGTGAATAAGGAGGGTGTAAAGCACATGGACTTCACCATATCCTCTTGGAAAATTCCACATTTCTAAGAAGTATTTATGTGCACTGATGATGGGAGGCTTCTGCACCAAAGGAGTGATGTCCTGGGTCAAACTTGCCTGAGGGAAATGTCTTCACTCAAGTGCCCCCAGACCCACGTCTCTTAGGAGGGTCTCATCTCTCATCTTCTTAGAATCAGCTTTCAAAATATGTTCAGTTTGACTGTGCTGTGGCCCCAGACAATGGCACCAGGAGGAAGCCTGTTGTGATTCATTAAAACAGTGCTCTCAGGCATCCAGCAAGTACAGCAAAGAAATGGGCACATTATCAAAGCTCTGTCTCATCTCTTCTGCAATGTTGGTGTGGGATATTTGGTGGGATGGAGAGATGAAGCAGTGAGCTAAGAAGCAAGAAAAGCAGTGGGCTGACAGAAGTTAGAGCAGGAAAGCTGTACCTGGGGTTGATGGGAATTTGCTTTCCAACATTGGCAGATCTGACAACAACCTGCTTGCAGGTGCTGGGGCTGAATCAAACACTGCTGTGAGATGTTCAGCAGGATGGGGAGAGACAGGAGCTGGCAGTAAGTGTGGGTTACTCTGACATGGAAGAGCACCTGTGACTGGTGGAGGGCAGTGACAGCTCAGACTGGGAGCACTGCCAAGAGAGATTTCCCCTGCTCCCTGAATGCTGCCTGCAGTGTGTGAAATATTTTTCACCTGGGAGCCAGGCTGTCTCTTCTGTTGGGAAGCTGGGGAACTTTGGTAAAGGCAAAGCCAAGGTGGAGGCTGAGCAAAGGGTGATGAACTCAGGGGAGATGGGATCACTCTCATGGTGTCTCAATGCCTCTGGCCCATGTCACCCCTACTGCTGCTCAGACACTTTGTGATGGAGAGGAGAAACCTGTCCCCTTATCTGCAAACTGAAGAGGGCTGTACCATCCCTTCTTCAGTGCAACTCCTCCCCCTCTGCCAGGAGAGGTTTGAGTGCAGCTGGCACTGAGCTGGTCTCTGCCTGTCTGACAAACTCTGGCCATCTCCTTCTCCTTTTTCAGGGAGACTCTTGGTGGCCACGCAGCTGTTCGTTTGACAGGCATGGCAAGCTGGCCAGTATTGCAGTGTGGGGCTCTGTGTGTTTTTCCTCAATGAAGAGGTTGTCATGTGTACTGGGTGAATGTTTGTGAATTGGGTCACTTCCCTCCAAACCCTCCCTCTTTGTAAGTCCAGACTTGAGCACTCTGTTTCAGAAATCATCTTTTTACTACAGTAAACCTTGTGGTACTGCAGTGCTTGTATCTATTCAGTTCCTGAAAGGTGCCCAGGGAATGTTATCCTTCAGTGTCTGGGTGCATGGCTAGTGTCAAGTCCTGCACACAGTGGTGCTCATCTCTCAAAACAGAATTGGCAGCCCTGTTCCTCTGGGATAATCTGATTTACCAGAGGGAAGTAGCTGCTGCAGCAGCACGGGGAGCTAAGATGGACTGCTCTGGCTGCAGTGTTATCTTGCTGGAAAGGAACTGATCTGGAACCTGGTGTGCTGGCTTATCCATCGTGAATATGCCTTGAGGTTTCAGATTTATCTATGCCAAGCTCTTAGTTCTTGTCTCTGATGTCAAGGAGGCCATACTGACATGATTCCACTTGCCAAACTGTTGTTTTTCCTCAGTTTTAAGTGGAAGGGTTTAGATTTGCCTTCTTAGGGGAGGGAAGGGTGGTGTCTGACTCAAAGTTTCCTGTGAACTGGTAGCTAAAGACTAGACTTGGAAGTGAAGTGTATTTGTGAAGAAGGATTTTAAAGCTCAGCCCTATCAGCCTGTATCAATGAGTTACAAGCCAGGAAACATCTGCCTGCCTCCATCCCCTCTGGTTTCAGCACTGCTGTGCACTACACACACAACCATGTTTTAAACAGAAAAGAGCAGGCTCTTTTCCATCTCTGCATTGCTTATCATAGTCCACATAAATATTGAAATACAAGCATAGGAGTGTGTGTGGTGAAGCAACGTGGTGTCATGTAACCAAGAGAACCTGGCAGCTATCTGCTGCTAAATGGCTGAAGAACTTCAGCCTGCCTTTATACCAGCTCATTCTGGTGCAACAATTAAAAGATCTTGTGGGCAGCTTTTGATTTATTAGATGTACCAAGTACCAGTGTATTTGATGCTTAAAAGAAACTCTTCTTTCTCCTATCCTCATCTCATGCTGCTTTTGGAAAGAAAACCTCATATTCTAGCTCAGTTCAGAAAACATCAGTCAATCCTTACAAAAATAATAGTTCCCCTGAACTAGCAGAGCTGTAAATTGCAGTATTTTGTCAGGCTGCTGCTGCTGATGACTGACTTGTCGTGTTCTAACCAACTTTAAAAAACTGCTCTGCCATCATGACAACAAATGTTGTTGGGGTTTTGGCTTAAAGATGTGATTTCCTCAATGTGTCTTCAGCTGTGCAAATAGAGCAGCTCAGTGTTTGCAATTTAGTGCTGTATCACAGA
Source organism: Spizella passerina (assembly GCA_013401375.1). Classification (NCBI taxonomy): domain Eukaryota; kingdom Metazoa; phylum Chordata; class Aves; order Passeriformes; family Passerellidae; genus Spizella; species Spizella passerina. The sequence continues at coordinate 14,339 of WBNQ01035638.1, forward strand.
GCAGGGAGGCTTCCTGTTGTGAAAATGTGTGTGGCATTAGGGGAATGACATCCTGACTGAAACCTTCCAGGCAGTGGGGGCAGGATGGGCTGCCATGCCTGCTCCTGTGGCAGGGAGCTGGGCAGAAGGAAGGCTGTTCTCAGGGCTCCTGATGTGCCAGCCACCACTTCTCACACCTGCAAAGAGGATCTGTGTCGGGGTCTCTAGCTGGTCAGAGTGACCCCAAGATGTGTTAGAAAGTCTTTTTTTCCAGCCCAGCGCTTGAAAAAGGAGTCAGAACTCTTCATTTCTCATTCTCAAGGTTGTTTATTGTTCCTTATCTATAAAATTCTTTCTCCTATCCTACTGAGGTCCATCCAGCAGGACAGTTCCAGGTACTCTGCCTGCCCCTGGGGTGGTGTTATGTATTTATACTAAAAACTATGTGTACAATGTTTACAATCATTTTCCAATACCTATCACCTGTGTTAGACAGTGAGCTTCTACTCTAAACCAATCTAAAAGTGCCACAATCACAGCAGAAGATGGAGGCCAAGAAGAAGAAGGAGAAAGGCTGGACACACACAGTTCCCTCCATCTTGCCTCCTGAACCTCTATACTAAAACCCTGAAATCTACTTTTTCACCCCATGATAAATTCACTATCATTCTACTTAAACTGTTTTGGCTTGCTGATCTTCATGTAAGGTTGGTAATTTGCTCCACGGGTCATAATCAAAACCACAGGCATCTTGGGCTCTGTGCCAGAGTCTCTGAGCCCCCTGGCAGGGGTCTTGGCCCTCCAGGACAGCCAGAGGGATGTTCTGGGTTCCCACAGATGTGCTGCCCAGTGAGGTGACAGCCCCATCCTAGCCATGGTGCTCGCTGTGCCTTGGGAGATGGACAGAGCTGCAGGGTGAAACCAGGCTCCCAGGCATGCTGGTGGTAACAGAAATCCCTGGCCTTCCACAGGGGACTTTATACCTTAAATTTCACTGGAGGAAGAGGATTAGGAAAGCTTCTGGCAAAGCTGAAGGACAGCAGTTAATACTCTGAATATTTTTACTGTTCTGACCTAGAAATGGGCAGCTGGGTGTAAGGGGTGGAACTACTGGCCTGCTAAGGAAAGCGTCATCATGTAAAATAATTTGGACTTTCAGTGCAGAGCTAGCATTGAAATGCATGTTGGGTATTTGCTGGGGTTTTTTGTCCCTGAAGATCTGTTGCATTGTCTCTTTTTGGACCATTTGTTTGATACAGAGGCATTTGGTGTGAGAAGAATCACACACAATTCAGGGTGAGGTGCAGCGCTTTATGCAGAGGAGTTTTCCCTCCCCACCTTTTTACAAGTGAGTCTGGCTCTTATATTCTAAATATACCCCTGAGGGAAAGGGAGCAGCAGAACCAAGAATTATTTACATCTTTTGAAGGAAGAGGCACTGCAGTACTGGGGAAGGAGGCATAGATGCTGGGGGAAAGGAGAGTTGCATAATTTAAGTGTGACAAGTAATTCCCATTAGTGTGGACTCTAATGAGCTCTTTTCTGCAGTTCTAGACTTGTTTGAAGCAAGGGTAATCATAAATTAATCTACACAGCATTGCTACTTGCTTTTTTTTTTTTCAAGAGTAGCTCTTCACTGCAGGACAGCAGCTTTAGCACACTGAAAATGTGGCTCCTGATTCCTCCCTTCAGAAATAACTTGTGCACTGATGGTTTTTGGCTTAAAGAGAGCACGGTAAGTGTTTATTGTACCAACTGCAACTCTTGCATGCCATGTGACTGTAGGGTCAACACAGGAATTCAAAATCAGGAGAAGGCTCTCCTGGCCACTAAATCCTGCACCAGCCCAAGCTGCAGCTCAGTCTTGCCTGGTTTTCTGGGTCTCTGGCTCTGGAGGTTGTATGTTAAGGTCATGGGAGAAGGAGGGTTCTGCCTGGCAATAGTTACATTTGCTTGAATTCTGCACATGGCTTTTTATGGCACAAGAAATGGGACTGTGAAATCCCAAACAGGCTTTTCTTCACAATTTATCGAGTAGCCATCCTGATGCTGCCAGAAATGTCCTGCTCTTTGCATTTACTGCACCAAGCTGGTTGTCCTGTCAGAGAGGGAAGTTCTGCCTCACTGCAATGGAGGTGTTCTGATTAGTTTTTCTCCTTGTGAATTTTTTCTCTTTGCTTAAAAGTAGCTTAGCAAGAAACTACAAGGTACTGCTTTTATAAGCAAGGGTTTTAAAATTTTAGCTAGTGCTGGGTTGAGTGGTGTGAAATTTTGATTACGTTTTTCCCCAGAATATCTTGTGCTTAATGTTGGGGCTCAATTTACTTCCTTTTTACGCTCCAAGTAGCCTGTCATGTTTGTATATGAGAGGCCTCCAAGAAGAATCTGTAACACTGCCATAACTAAAACCTTACAAAATCAAAAGCAGAGCAGAATATCCTTGAAGTAAGATTGCCTGTGCTGGCTGGCTGCTGTGTTTTAGCATCTACATTTCCTTGCAAGAGCCAGCTCTTTGTGTGTATGTTTTTTTTGGATGCAGAATGAATGCTCTCACACACCAACAAGGATCAGTTGCTATTTATTTCCTTCTCAAGACCCATACAGGGTTTGATCTATGCTGGCTGCACTCTCTGCTCTCCCTTAATTTAGTGGCACTGTTTATGTAATTGCTGCTCTTCTGATTAAAGTGCACGAGTACAAGCTGAAGGTTTGACACAGGCAGCCAAACTTTTTAATTGCCTTTAGCTCGTTTCTAGCTGTGGCATATCATGCAGCTGACTCACGGGAAAGTCTGGGAGAGAAACTATACCCTTTTTATTTATGCTTTTTCTCTTGCAAAATTGCTCTGTGAATTTTTATCACCTAATGGTTTCTCTGACACATTTTAAAGCTGTTCAGCTTCTCACCAAGAGACTATTTTATATGAGACTTGGGCCAGTAAACCATTTCTGTGATCTGGGAAGTGCTGTGCTTCCTTCACAGAGCAATCCATTTTGAAATTAGCTGGGCCTGCCTGCTCAAGAGGAACTCACAGTTGCTTGGCTGCTAGTCCTGAATGGACCTATTAAATGCCATATTTCTATAAAAAACCCAGCAAAAATCCATTGCTGACTAGCAGGTCCTGAAATTCATGCATGTCAAGGGTAGCATAAATAATTTCAGCGTGCAGTTTTGGAGACAGTAGTGGTTTCTGGCTTAGTAAATGCTGACTTACATCCAGTCTATTGAAAAAGGTGATTATATAAGGTAGAAATCAGCTGGGGCTTCAGCAGAGCTTGGAGGAACAGGCTCCTCTTCCATTCAAAATGCCTTTTAAAATTCAAAGTACTTAGTTATGTGGATGTTATTTGTTAATTGGCTTATCGTGTCCTAATTGACTTATCCTGTCCTAAGCTATGTCCAGCCATGTTTTGCCTCTCTCAGGTGGTTCCAAAGCACAGATAGATTGAAGATCCAGCTCTCTTCACTTCCTTGTCTAAGGCATCTTACAGAAATGCTCTCAGCCTGTATTACCCCCTTTGTGTTCAAGGGTGATGGGTCATTGCTGCTGCCTCTGACCAGCCAGGTGGAATTGTGCCAGATTTAAGGACTTGGAGTCTGGAAATCAGTGTCTTATGGATAGGTGTCTGCTCACTACAGCAAATTATAATGTCGGGCTCCTGGCCCGAATTCCTTTGTAAATGTCCCTCTCTTCTCCCAGCAGTTCCCCTCAGGAAATACAGCTCCTGTGAAAAGCCTGAGGAGCTCCTTAGTCTATCACTCCCTTCTCTAGCTCAGGTGGAATTCAGTGCATTCTTTTCCTCCAAGGTAAAAACATGACAGCAAAAGTATATGCTGTGTCCTGCTCCTCCCTTGTAATCCCTGGGGGATATGCTGGAAATATCACCCCACAGGTGACCTGACTGGAAATATCCACCTGGCCCACCAGCACTTAGAAATCTGGGGACTGATGGAGGCCTGGTTTGTCTATGGGAGCCTTTCTGGATGGTGAGGCAGAAGGAAGAATGCACTCACCCAGCTTGCAAGAGGGAAAGCAGAGATGATACTTCTAAAAAGATACAACAGTCTCAGTTATACCACATATTTCTCAGACTAGAAAACCATGATTTACTTGCTTGTGGGTTACTCTTGTCCACTTTTGTTTTTACTAAGCTCTGCTTTCTTTATTCCTGACCTGTGACAGCTGAAAGAGTTTTCCTGAGAGAGAGAAATGAGTGTGGGCATCCATGTGGTGTGGAGCTGGGGAACAGCTGTTGTCCAGCTTGTTGTGTGGAGGATGCTGGACAGTTCAGGTTCAATCTGCACCACCCTTATCTTGTGGTCTCCACACAAGGCTGTGAGGCCAAGCAGGTCCTGGTGCATTTTTTTTTTTCCCATCAGCTTTTCCATCCCACTTGACCAAAGGCAAGTGAGAGCTGCAGGTTTCCCTAAAGCTGAGATTTAAAGTGGAGATTTTTATTTCCCAGAGTTGCAAGCAATAGCAGAGACCCCTTAGGGGCTGAGGGCACGTTGCTGATATGTGTGGCAGGCTGCAGACCTCACTGTGTTTGTACCTCTGTGTACAGAGGGAAACCCTGGCAGATCTTGATGCCCTTTGCCTGCTCTTGCTGCTCAGTTTCCAGCTGAAATCTGTGCCAGGCTTCCAGCTGCTGCTGGGCTTTGGGAGAATCTGTGAGGTGCAGGAAGGAAAATCAGTCATAGAATGGTTTGGAAACATTAAAACTCCACCTTGTTCCACCCCTTTGCTATGGGCAGGGACTCCTTCCATTAGACCAGGTTGCTCAAAGCCCCATCCAACCTGGCCTTGGACACTTCCAGGGATGGGGCATCCACATCTTCCCTGGGCAGCCTGTGCCAGGCCCTCACCACCCTCTTGTCGCTACATTTCTCTCCACAGAGCAAAGCAAGGCACAATCCTTCCCAAGAATGTTTCTGGGTTTTGCATTCTGTGAATCTCAGAGAAAGGAAAAACAATACCTGTCATTTGCTGTGCCTGTGTTTGTGCAAAAGTGGAATGCAGTATGGAGATTGTTTACCCAAAGTGATGGTGTTTTGTTTCCTTGGCCTACCAGGGCCTAGCGCGTGTGTGTGTGTCGGGACTGTTGGCTGACAGTCACGAGATTCTGGGCAGTGTGAGCAGAGTTGAGTGCTTGGTTTTAGATTTATAGAATAATATAGTATAAAAAAAGTAATTAATTAGCCTTCTGATAGCAATGGAGTCAGATGCATCACTCTCTCCCCTCATCAGGGCCATCACAGCACTGCTATACCCTCTCAATAAAGGTGCTGCCATGGCTGGTGGTGTGGTGTTCTGCAAACTCAGGCATCTGCTGTCCCTCCTTGGGGTAGCTTTGCTCCTAAGCAGTGCCAGGCGAGGATGTGCTTGTTTATCTCAGTGCTCTTTAGCCCTCAGACTGGGTTTGGGCAGTCACGGATGCTCGGCACATTGGATCACCCTACTGTTGAAGGTGCGTGCTGTTAGCTGTGCTCTTACCTAAGAAATGCTTCAGCTCAGGTTACTGATGCTGCTCTTGGGGCTTCCCGTGGCTGTTTGCTCGCTTTCCTCTGCTGCCACCGCGTGGGCACGTCTCGGTGTTCATTTAGGGTTTGTTTTAATCTCAGAAAAATACCCTCCGTCCTTGGTTGTGCTGCAGTTTTCAACTGTGCACAGCATTCTTCTCCATGGAATTCAGCAGGGATGGAGTCTGACACGTTAAAATGACAAATAAGGAGAGAGAATCTCTGTCATGTTTTTCTTTCCCATTTTTCTCCTGAATGACTTGCTGAAGGTGTACATTTTTCACCTCTAGAAAAGGTTATGTAGGAGTAACTACAGTTACTTCTACATAACCTTACTTAAGTGTGCATGGCAAGTTACAAACCCCAGACAGATGTTTCATGGACATCTCAATCAAAAACCAGGCTCAAGGCTCAGCAAAACTTTTCCAAAGGGCTCTTCCTGAGGCAGTTATAGGTAGAAGACTCTGTGTCACTGTGGGCTCATTGAGTGGCTTTTATGTGCCCTACATTCAGCTCTGAAAATTGCACTTGGGACTCAACACCATTTATGCTCCTCTGGAAATATTGTTTTGAGAGCAGAACTCTATTGAAACTACCAAAATGGTGTTCTGGAGTGGAAGAGGGGCTGCTGGAGATGTCTGGTGCAGCTTGTGCAGTTTGATGACAGAGCTTTGGAGCAGCAGTGTGACCTGGATCCTGCTCACCCTGGGGCTCCATCAGGCCAGAGCCAAGGGGATTACTGTATTTGAAACTGGACACAAACAAGGATGATCTAATTTTAGACTGAACTATAACTTATTCTCCTATATTTGTCCATCAATGACTTTCAATTTTTGTTTCATCAATAAATGAAACATTTATAACTGCTGGTATTTAAAAAAGCAGCGTAGAGATGCAACTCTGTTAGAAGTGATGCAAATTTAGCTTTTGTGAGGTGAATTTGTATCAGTATTGCACAAGAACAAACCACTCATGAGGTCCTCACTTTGCCAATTGGTTGAGCTTCAGGACAGTACTCTTTCCCTCTGTCCTCAAATATTGCAAGCAATGAAAATTTGGGGTGAGGGCTGATCTTCTCACCTGTCCTCTTTCAGTCCAGGGATAGCTGCTGGAAGTAAATACCTGAAAATGCTTTCTTTCTCTTTGTATCAGAGAAAATCCTTGTGAATGGCTGGGGCATATTGATCATTTTACAATCTTGTTAAGGGGGAAAAGATTTAAATGAAACACAGACTTTAATGCAGCTCTAGGTGTATGGAAAACTGTGCTGAGTCTGGTTTTCCAGAGCCATGGGTCAGCTGCCAGGGCAGATTACAGCTAGATTCACTCCTTGACCTTACCTACATAGCAGGATGTTCAGTGTGGTTACAATACCTAAACCAATAACTAAATATCATGTGGTTTTATCTGTTACATTAGCTCTGACAGAAGAAGTTTGGCCCTGGGGCTGTGAAGTCCTGGTGCCTGTATAACAGGGAATTGCTGTCTATCCACAGAGAATCAAGAATGACTTTCCATTTCCTCTCTCTTTTCTCCCTCTACTGGCCAACAGAATAAGAACATAAAGCATTCAGAGCTTTCTTTTGGTGTTCAGAGACATCCTAATTTAAAATTCATCCAAACTTCCAGCTTTGACTCATCTTGAAGGTAGAATTAAATGAGCCAACACAGCTGCATTAAAGACCTACACAAGTAGAACACAACGTGCTGTTCTAGGGCTAACTTTGGCTTGTCTAGCAACTGTCACAGGAATATTCTGGAAAGCTCAATGTCCATCAGTGCCTTGGAAAGTGCCCTGAGAGTGAGTTGGGACATGTGGCTGCCTGGGGCCAGGCTGAGCATTGTCACCCCAGCACTGCAGGACCACCAGGATGTGAAGGCTCCCCTGGAAGTCTCCAGCTCAGCCTCTGCTCAGGGCAGGGCCACCTGAAGCAGGTGTAAAGGGATGTTTCTAGTCAAGTTTTGAATATCCCCAAGGATGGAGATTGTACAACTCTGGGCATCCTGTTCTGTGTCTGGCCACTGTTTTGTTAAAAAAGCTTTTTCTTATACTTCATTGGAATTTCCTTTCAATTGAGCATGCCAAAGGGAAACCTCACAAATATTGGTGTTCAATGCTTTTGCACCCTGGAGTTTCAGCCTTTTTCTTCTAGCTTGCCTATTGCTTTATATTTCCTGAGAAGCAGTCTCTGATTATAAAATGAGATGATATAGCAGCAAACACTTTTTCAAGTCTGTTTCTGCTGAAAGAAAGCCTGTCCAGCTGCATTAAGAGAAATATGAGCCTCTTAAAGCTGCTCACCCCTCAGACAGAAGGAAGCTATATTCTGTTCTGTCTCAGACAATTTAGAGCAGCCATTCAAAAACAGCCTGTAGCATCTTGAAAGCAAACATGCTTTCAACAAGGCTTCTTAAGAAAACAAAGGACCCCCATAAAAAGCACAAGTAATAGAATATATTCTCTTAAAACAGCTGGTGAAATGATGGGAGGTGTCCTGGACTAGAGTTAAATTTTGCTATCTTTTTGACTACCTAAACCTCAAAGCAACTTCAGTGGGGTTTGTCTCTCTCCTGGGCTGTGGGGGAATAATTTGGAACAGTCCTGCTTTAGATTTAGTACACTGACACTGAGGAAAGCAGTCTTTAACCATCTCTTTTACCCTCAGGAGGGCATTTTGTCTTTCTTCCCAGCTTCTTGGAAGTTTTTTGTCTCTGGCAGACGAGAAGTTTCACAGCTTTTCTTCTGAGAGACTCAGAAGTATCCCATGTGTTGTGCTAAGATGGAATCCTCTGTCTTGCAGGTTCTCCCCACTACTGAAAGCAGTTTTGGGGTTGTAACCTATAACACCTTTGGCAATGTTTTATATGGTGATTCTAATGTAGCACCTGGCAGTCTCTACCTCTCCTCCTCACCCAACTGCAGCTTTTCACAGGACAATTGCCCTGCCTCTGTAGATCACAGGAAATCCTGTGTATGGAGTAGGAATATCCCATCCAGGCTACACAACTGTTTGGGACTGGCATAATTTTGACCATTGCAATACCTGTTGTTCTGAGGTACTTTTTAAATTTCTGCAGAGTGTGGAGGAATAGAGTGTAAGAGAATAGTGCAGAAGGCAATCTCACATCTGAGGAGTTGCAGCTGCACTAATCACTAAAGATTAGGAACAGGCCTGCCCTTCACAGGCCACAGCTGTGTCCAATAAGAAGACAAATGCTACAAAAGAGTGGGTTAGCTGGGCGAGGAGAGAGATGGAGTTTGTTGGCTGTGCAGTGGGCTGAAGTTTGTTGCCTGTACTGAGAAGAAGGAGTTAGTGCTATGAGGAGTTGCCCATAAGAAATCACTGAGAAGGTATGGGAGCCTTTGAAATATGATGACCACAGCTGGTGAGCCCGACATGATCCCATGGTGATTTGGGTTGAGAAATGTAGAGAGAGCAGTAAGGACNTGCATTTTTGGTGCATTGGAGTGAGCCCTATGCCCCTGCCAAGGCATGGCCACAGTCCAGAGGAGACCCAGGACTGTGCCAGGTTCCCCCTGAATGGCAGTGTGTGCAGCAGGACACAGAAGTGGCAAATGGCATGGCCACAGCAGCTGCTGGTGCCTCAGCAATAGCATGGCCCCTGAGGAGTACCGGGGGAGCTTTGCTAAGTTGCTGCTCCATGAGCACTGGAACAAAAGCAACATGGAGCTCTGAGAGGCAGAGTCAGAGCTGCACAGGAAATATGTAAGAGAAGCCCTCTAAAATTGAATAGTGGCCATCTCCACAGTAACCCCATGTGATTCAGGATTGGGCTGTAGGGAGAGGTGCAGCTGGAGATGGAGCCCAGCGTAGCACTGAGAGCAGCAGGGGAGGCTGCCTGGTCCAGACCTGACAGATTTCAACACCTGGAGCACAGGTGAGCCGCTGGGGACACAATGGGAAATAGCATATCAAGTGAAGAACTGATTGTTTCATCTACATGGAAAACAGTAGGGCAAGAGAGGCTTGCAGTGGCCAACTAATACAGCAAAGAACTGTAAAAGGAAGAAGAGAGTTATTAAAACAGCAGTTGGAGCTGGGGACAGAGTAGCTCTATCATTCAGTATGGTGCATTTGCTTGCTGATAGGATGAAACATGTGCATTTTGTTTGTGAATTGCAACCATTACTCTTGATTAGGCATAAGTGTAAAAGTTTATATTCCATAAGCATAAGTACACTTGAGAGATACTGGATCAATGTTGTTCAGGTCATATAGCTATTGATAAAATTATGTAACTGTTGATTTGTTGCTCTCCTAACATATATCCTTTAACTTATAATTGTGAGTTGCCTTATAGAGTTGTCCAGTTATTGATATTGTCAATATTCTAGAAGTGTAAGTATAAGAATTTCTGATGCTATGTAATGTAAGTTTGAGTAATGAATCAAGGTCAGCACACAGACACATTCCAAAGTTAAATAGAAATTACACAAAAGATGTTTGTACTGGGTTTACTGTCTTTTGCGAAGGGCCGTGCAAGATAGTAAACACAACTCTAGTTTATGAAAAGCCTTAGGTTGATGTTCTAGACTGTGCAAAGTGAAACTAAATCAGAACTTAGAAGCGAATGTTCCTAACTGTGGTGTGTTGCCTGAACATTTGTACACTGTTAGTCCTAAGTAAGACATGTGAATAAGTTATAATATCAATTTACTCGAGTATATCTTTCTAGAGATGCTGCA
>WBNQ01035639.1:5119-30247 GCA_013401375.1 Spizella passerina
TTAAAGCACTTAGATTCTTTATGGATATTCTCAAGTGTTCAGTAATGGTTTTCTTAGGGAGTATGACACTTCCCATCAAATATTGAATAAACAAAACCACCCAGAGAAGATAAATGTAATAATTACTCTGTAAGCAGTTTTGCATGCAAGCACTTTTTTCCAAGCACTTTTTTACATTTGCATAATAAAATATGGGAGGTTTCCTTGGACTTTTGAACATAATTGGAGAGGACTGAGAGTGGGGTACCCTGCTTACTGCATTTCAAAGAACTGTTTTCTAGGGAGTGGTAGCTTAGATCTTTCAGATCATCAAACCCAATTCGAGGTAACATAAATTTGTTTGTTCTTCAATAAAGGTACTTGAAAATTGCTGGATTGTTCTTACAGTAGGAGCTCCTGTATTTCAGGCCAGTTATGCTTTTAGTGTAGATTTGTTATAACTACTTAGATCTACGTGAGAGAACAAGTATCTTTATAATCTGTTCTTAGATGGGATTAAAGGAAGGTGTTCTGCTTCCTTAATTAAATTGTGTTATGATTAGTGTTACTAAGGTAGCAACATGAGAAGAGATGGCTTTTAAAAGGAGCTTGTTCGCTATTTAATGTTGTTGGGTTTTAAATTTTTTCTTATCAACTGTCCAGTTTAATTTCTGAACCATCATTCTTGATGTAAAACCAAATGAGTTGTCAGGAGCTGTGGAGCCATTTATATGGGACACGTTTTTATATTGTAATCCCAGTTGCAGCCAGTTCTTGCTCAACTGATACAAAAGATCTCTTACAAAAGAGATCTTTTCTATCAGTTCTGTCAGTGCTTCAACAGAGATACCATAAAACCTCATAAATCCCAAGCATTTTTTTCTGAGCCTGCTTCTCTTTGCTGGCCTTTGTGTGTTTGCCTAAAGACAGGAAAGTGTGGCATTGGTAAAACATCACAGCTTTCCTAAGGGAACCAGAAAACTTGATTTCTTTGGTGTATATAGATCTTTATATATAAACTGTGGATAGGAAGGATACATACTCAGAGATTGTGTGTGAACAGCAGTGGCTGAGAATTACAGGAAAAGACAAGACAAGGCAGGCAGGTGCCAAATACAGTGCATGAGCTAATCTTAGTGCTCCCAATGTCCTGTAAACTCCTTTGCAGCTGTGCTTTAGTGTATTTGCAGTTAAAACAAACATTTTGGAGTTGCAGAGATTGACTCTGGATTTGCTTTTGTCTTGTTTGGAGACTCAGTAGATGGTGGAAATGGGCAAATCTTCATCAGTATTAGAGTGTTTTATTGCCTAATGCACTTAAGAAGTAATTTCTTGTTAATATATTTAATTGTACATCTAAATTAGTAGAGAAACTGTGAAATACTCATGATAGTCCTGAAGATGAGAAGACAATTGAATTCTTCACAGCAGTGAAGTTCTCACAGTATGTCATGCCATACTTGATTTATGCACAGCTTTTAGTATGTATTAACAACAACAACAAAAGAATTTGACCATATCTCTTTGTTCTTAAGATTTCAAGCAATTGTATTTGTAAAATTCCACATTATTAATGCTTTTTAGTAGGCTTGGAAAGTCAGAAAAATCCTGTGGTTTACTATGAAGTGTGTATAATTTGGCATATTTGTTCTACAAAGTTGTACAAACTCAGCTGTACATCCTGTATTGTCCTTGCAGTACCAACACCATGTCCCAGGAAAGGTGATTTTATAAGCTGCTTACTTCCTGGGATGGAACACTCCTAATTAGCCAACAGCTTCACACAGCCTCCTGTCCTTCCTTGGAACAGCAGCTCTGCTATGAATGTTGGTTAACCCTGCAGCTGCTGACTGTCCCCAGGCTCTGAGCCAAACCAAGCGCACAGAGAAAGGAGATACAGGAGAGAGCTGATGTGTTTGAAGACTTGAGAGACTGCCTGAATGGGTGTCAGGAGTTAAAACACTGTTGGCAGGGGCAAGCACTTCATTTCTGCTGTCTTTTGGAGACAGTTTGCCCTCGTGGTGTTGCGTGGAGTCCCTGCTGGGTGCTCACACTTGGCGTGTAAAATTGGACCAGCTGGAGCTGAAGGTGGCTCCTGTCAGACTCCAGGGAGATGCAGACCTGTCTCCCAGCCTTTCTTGGATTCCCTGCTCATTCTGTAGAGCAAAGACAAAAAATGTTGAGGCCAAATTGTTTCAAAGAGCAGGACAGACCCCATGTGTCTGGTAGCAGGAAGGAAATGCTCTGACTGTAGCTGAGGTGAAGTAAGGTTGGAAGTCCCCAGGTTGCCTTTTCAGGCTGGAATGAAAAGATGTGTTGTACCCAGAGAGGGGAAAAGTTGCATGTTAGAGTTGGGGGTTTGGCAGGAGGTCCTTTTGAGCACTGCTGTTTGCTTGCTCTGAGTTAAAAAGTGCTTTTAGACTGCTGCAAGTGTTTCTTCATCAATTGCTGTCTGAAAAAAACTACTTGGGGCAAGGAAATACTACTTCATTACCCGGCACTGTTAGGCTTAGGTACAAGTACAGGCAGAACACAGGGCTGAGCAGAAAGCAAGGCACCAGCTCAGAGCCCAGGGCAAGAGGAGAAGAGTTCACAGATCCTGCACATTTCACTGGGGAAGACTTGAGAGCATTCATTTCAGTGGTGACAAAGAGGGGGTTTTTCAGCTGCCTCTGAGGAATGTCTGTTTCCTGTTGTTGTCATCATCCGTGCTTCTCCAAAAGTCAAGAATTCCCTGAAGAAATGAGGAGAGTGCTTTATGTGGTGCCACTGCCTGAGATGCAACATCATTTTCCGTGTTCTTCAAATTCAAGGGACTAAAAAAATGTGCTGAAGAGGAGCAGATTTTTTTGGTTTATTATGCTGACTGTTGCAGAAAAGACTGCTCCTACAGCTGTACAAGATGTTTATTGCTCCTTGTCTGTACAGCCTGAGGTGCTAAATGTTCATGGCTTGTTTTTCTTTGAAATCATTATTTGGCAAATCAGTCTATTGTGATTGTTCTCCATCTGTGTGGACTTGCACAGGCTTGGTGTATGTATGAGACCATGGCAGCTGTGAAACAGTAACCCCTGAGCAGATACTCATCTATTCCCTATGTTCTCAATCATCCTTTAAAGTTGTTCCTGGCACAGAGCTGTTTGCACTGTGTGGGACAATTGGAAAAGAATTCCCACATTCATAGAGAGCAAAGGGGCCTGAGGAGCTTTGCCAGTGATGTGTTTTGGGACTCAGCTTGTTTTGAAGCAAAGTTAAAATCAAGTACAAGCCATTTTGTTAAGTAAAGCAGTTTCTTTTTTTACTCTTACGAGTTTCAGCTGTGTATGATTTGTAGCTGTTTAGCCACTGGAGTGAAGGACGTTGAAGAGGACTTCTGCTGTCCAGAGGCTCGAGTAACTGAGGGATGTTGTTAATTGTTTGTCTCTCTGTTTCAGAGCTTATCTCACTGTGAACTGATCACTGATGATGGGATTCTTCATCTGAGCAACAGCACATGTGGGCACGAGAGGCTGCAGGTGCTGGAGCTCGATAACTGTCTCCTCATCACGGACGTGACCCTGGAGCACCTGGAGAACTGCCACAACCTGGAGAGAATCGAGCTGTACGACTGTCAGCAGGTCACACGAGCTGGCATCAAACGCATCAGAGTAGGTGTTTCCTGCCTTGTTCCCATGGAAATGCCAGAGCTCTTGGTGCTGCTTGACATTGTAGGAGTCCTACAGGTGTCCCAGGCATGGAAGGCTGGATAAACCGTCTGACTGTCCTTCTGTTAGGTCCCCATGTGTGTAACTTCCCTCTATGAACAGCAATAATTGTCAGTTCTAACTTGTGACATTCTGCTGTTGGAATTATGAGCTCTTATCTTCTGCCTTCTGTATTTTTTTCAAGTAGACTCCTCTGTTTTTAGGATGGTGCAGTGGCATGCTAAATCCTAAATATACGTTAATACACGGAGCCAATAGTAAAACATCTGCATGGATATTTCAGTTGATGGGCTGTGGGGCCTCAGGCCCTGGAACCCAGCCCCAAACCTTTCCCCTGAGTATCTCACCCATTAGGTCAGAGACCACCTGCATTGTGGAGGCAGCGTTTTAGCCTTGAAGTTAAAACATGTCTGCGGCTTCGTATGCCAAATCTGCATCCAAACACTTTTGCAACTGGAAAGATCATCCCTGATAGTGACTGAAACTGAAGGCAAAAGCACAATTTTATTTCATGCTGCTTTCCAGGATGAGAACAGCAGCAGAAATATGGGAGATAAGGTTCAGAGAAGTTGTCCCTTCGTAGCCAGAGTCCACCCCTCTTGCCCCTATAGCAAAACCTGTGCTTCTCCTGCTGCTGCACTGTCTGGGCTCCACAGTGCTTTACTGGGGAACCAGAGGGAGCCCTGTGCAGGTTGAGTGCCCAGACACTGGTGTGCCTTACTGGACCGGTCATGAGGAATGACATGTGAGGAGAAGACAGCTTGGCTGGTATCCATTGTATAGATGCTTCCTTCACAGCTAATAACCTTAATGAGGTAGCACTTGCTGGCACAGCAGGTGAGGTGTGCTGCTTCTCTTTTCAGTTCTGTTCTTTCTCTGCCATTATAATGCAGCCTTTTCACCCACAGGCTCATCTACCTCACGTGAAAGTTCATGCTTACTTTGCTCCAGTGACTCCCCCTCCGTCGGTCGGAGGGAGCGGACAGCGCCTCTGCAGATGCTGTATTATCCTCTGACAGCGAGTACAGCCACACAGGAAATGTTGTTGTTGAGGAATGGGACGGCAAGTCAGCAGAAGGAGTCGGTTTCCTGACAAGTCCTAATGGTGGTGTTTGGGTGTTTGGTCAACCAGTTTTGTGACAAGAAAAGCTTTTTTTTTCCAGGTAAAAATCTTAACGTAATGTGCAGCTGTGGATTAAGTTGGTGATGCTTTGGTTTGTATTAGTAACTCCTTCCTTCTGTTGGCATGAGAACTGTGGTACCGTATCAAACGTGTGGGCATTGCAGCGGAGCAGCTACTTGGTGGAAGTTCACAAAACTTGGAAGTTAATTTGTATTTGTCAGCACTACTCGGTGTGAAGTGCCGCTGTAACGTGGGGCTCGAGCTGCCACGCCAAGGAACTGAGCCTGCTGTTCTGTAATATACACCACAGATCAAGTATCAGGTTTTAAAGACAAATCAGCTTTAGCAGATGTTGACCAAAAAATGCAAAGTAATCATAAGCTCTTACAGTAAAACAGCAGCTTGTTCTTTTTCATGATTTAGCTTCATATTTAATTATGTAACAGGACATAATAGGTAATGTCAAAGGTAAGGTAGTACCTCCAGATACCATAGAACTAGAAGTACTTCCCAAGTTTTTGGACTTGGTTCAGTTGAACTCTGCTGGCACAAAGCTTGGCGGTCGCCGACGCAGGTTGTGCCTGATGCCATCGGCCTTGAACGGGGTAAGAAATGCACTGTGGTGGAGCCCGTGCACTCTGCTGTGCCTGCTGCCACAGCCGGCCCTGCAGCTGCCACAGCCGGCCCTGGAGCTTGCGCCGACGCCATCCCTGCAGGCTGGAAGGAAAGGATGCAGCACTTCCAGGAGGAGAGGTGTAGCACACATGCTTTTCTACAGATGAATGGAAAACAGGTTCAGCTACAGAAGGCAGGATGGAGCAAGGAATTCAGTTTGGCCCACCTATTTTAGGGACAAGCATATGGGCTTAGCTGTGGGCAGTTGAACCATACCAAACCTGTGGTTTTCAAATGTAGAAAGCCAAACTCTTCACATTTGGTTAAGAAGCTGTCAGCTTCTGAAAAATAATAATGATGATAAAAATCTGTGTATTAACTCTTAAGGCCATGCTTTCATCCTTAGTTTTTCAGTGCTAGACAATTAGATAAACTTTTTATATTAAGCAATTAAATTAACTGAGAAAAACTACTTGACAATTCAGAAAGCTTTTTTTGTGTAAGTTTGACTGTGTGTGTGTTTTAAGAGTTCAGGGCCTGTGTTTACTGAAAATTAAAAAGCAGTTGGAAAAGCTACTACTGGACAGTACTGCCATTGCCCCCCTGCAAATTTTAAACGACTTCTAAGAAGGAGTGAGCGTGAACATGAACTTCTGTGGCCAGCAGTGGCTGGGTTGTGTGGACTCACAGAGGAGGGGGGACAGTAGATTAAGAGCTCAGCTTTGGGGCTAAATTACACCTTAGACTACAGTACATGGATTTCTTTACTAGTACAAAGTAAGCCAATGTGGGCTTCCTTTGCACAGTAGTGGAGTGCTGTTACAATCATACTGAAGAGTTCCATTCAGACACTGCTGGTCTCATGAGAGTTTTAACTAGATTTTATTCTCAACTGTACCAGGGCAGTCATTGGTACCAATATGTCAATATGTGTTGCCTTTTGTTGGCTCATTTTTTTTCTAAGACCATAATGAACCTTGTAAGTCTATTGCATTGAAGATGTACAAAACAAATGGAATCTACTCTGATATAGGACACTTAAATAAACAATCAGCTGATGTCAAACTTGAATTTGTTGGAATTATTTCAAATCTAAGAAGATTTCTACTAGAAGCAGAAGACCCATGTGAATGCACGGTGTGCAGGATATACTGCAGGGCTGGTTTACTTCCCTTCCTTACCTTGACCAACTATTCTTGCTAGGGCAGGTCTTGTAATTAATCTAAATCTTAGCAATGGACTGTCTCTAATGTGGGTCTGGGAAAAAAAGAAGTAAACAAAAAGAAAAGCACATTTACAAAATTATTGAAAAACATTTATTATACTTAAATTGAAATGTGTACATCTTATTAAAAAACAAAAGCCATTTGCTGGTGCCATAATTTAATTCCAATTTCAAGTGAGCTGGACAAACTACTGTACAACTTTCAATATTCTTTAAAATTAGATATTTGGATACTTTCCAATCAAGGATTTTTCCACTTTTATAAAACATTTGGATTTGAATATGGTGTGAGCTAAAAAGACACAAGTGTCAGTTCAGGAAAATACTAGGACCAAACAATACCCAAAGATGAACAATTTATAGGCAGAAATGTTTAAGTACATAAAATTTTACTTTCAGTGCAGAAAAAAAAAAAAAACCAACCAAAAATAGGAAAAAAACTCTAGGTTTGATGAATTTAAATTTTCAAAATGCTACAGCTTTCAGAAGCTTTTCTGCTAAGCACTTGAGCCAGTTATGGAAGGGGAAATGAAGAAGTCAAGTTGCTTTTTTACATGCTGTAGTATTGGTTTACACGGAACACCGCAGCATAAAAAAGCAAACTATTCCCAAGCTTCTAAGCCAGAGATCAAGTTGGAACTTTCCAAAGGCACGGAATAACAGCTCTGAAACTGTCGCTTAATACCTCTGGAAATACTCCCCTCTAAGTACCTGAAACTTAATGTTAGCCTAGGAAATGCTGTGCCATGACTTTACAAGACACATCCAAAATACCAAGAAAGCACATTGCCTGTTTCAGAGAAAATAATTATTTGGTCATATGGAAGAGGCACTGTAACACGTGTACAGTCTGGATGGATGGATGGAGGGTGCAGGAAGGTCAACTGAAAAGGTAAGAAGAGATTCGTCCAGAATAGGAGCTCCAGCAGGGCAGTCACCTGCTGGGAAGGAAACTTACAGGGTGTGTATTTAGTGTTTCTCAAGCAATTTATTTGATGCTGCTGAAAGCTATGACAGCCCTGTGGTGCCAGTGGGTCATCTTCCCTCATCTGCATAATTCCACTGAAAACCCCACTTCTCACTGCCAGTATTTTTAAACCCACAATTTTACAAGCAAAGAGTTAAACTGCAGCAGTGCTCTGCAGAGAACCTAGGAAACTAAACATAAAGGATGCATAGGCAATTCTTTTCCATTAAATTCATTAAAGCAAAACACAATTACTTGGTACCCCATAGGATTTATATTAATCCCTCCAATAAGGTACTATTGATAATGCAGTTTGCTGCATGCATATATTGCATCTGTCTAGGGCTTCTTAAAAGCCCTGTTCTGGCATTTACACTTCTTACATACACTCTTATACACAATTTACACGGGAAGCTGTTTTGACAGCTTGACTCTCAAAGACCTGACAACCTGATCACTATCACCTTAACTACTCATCTCCACACAGATTAGCATGTGCTCTGCTAACATCAAAAAATAAAACCAGCCTAAGGTACAAGCACGTAACAGACAAACTGGCACAGAAAGGTAAATGCCCCAAAATAAGTTTACATTCATCTCCAACTGGATACAGGTAATAGAAAAGCAGCACTGCTTCGCTTCTATAAACTGTATCTACTGGCCATAGTTTGCCTTATTTCAGTGAAGGGCAAGCACCTTTGCTTACATTGTCTTCCATGCCTGTACAGAAGCTGTCATGGCATTATACCTCTCATGAGGACACTTAGCTATGGCAGTGATAAGAAAGTTCACCTATCAAACAGCTCATTAGAAAGGTCATTTTGTGTTTTCAATATGAAACATCTTATACAGTGAAGTTAGATCCTAAGGTTTTGGATGATCTTCATAGTCTTTAGGCAGGACTTCATTCTGCGTTGGAGTATCAGTCTAGCAAGTGTGTGATGTCACTTCAGAATTATATGGAAGCCTTCTCCATTTTCAGCTGAAAAAAAACAAAGGAAATGTCTGTTTGTCCTTCCTGAACAGAATCACAGACATACAAGCCAAAACACCCTAGTATGGACTTGGCTTTGAAAATAAACTCAACTGCAACAAAAACTTAAAAGGTTTCCTACTTGTGCTAAACAAAAGTGTTATGATTAATGATTTGTAACTGGATCTTCAAAAAGGGACAGTTTCTGTAGGCAAAGTTTCCACAGAGTCAAACTTGTCCACTGATTACAGCCATTTGCTGGCACCCTGTACCAGAAATAAACTGGAGTTGTATGGAAGAGTGGGATTCAACAGCAGCCTGAATTGAATGAAGCTGACTATTGACTAGCAGAGAAACAACAGAATGTTATGCTCAGTTCTGCTGACTCTCAGGACTCAGTTAACATTCAGTTTCTGAACTTCAGAGGTACTACTGCCAGGGTTTTTGATATTTTTTTAAACCTATTTTGAAACTTCACCATTCTCAGCAATTATTAGGAGCATCCCTGTCCAGTGATGGCTGACTGAATTTTATGTAAGGTTTGTTACCGAATCCTGCACTGGTTCTGAACTGAAAGCTCAGAGAAGAGCCTGAGATGCTACACAGAGGCTGAAATCTGGCTAGGAGAGGAAGAACTCTGAATATCTTCTGTTACTGTGTATGCAAAACTTCTGTAATTTTTAAAGAATGCTCCTGGCTGGAATAAATGATTAAGTTTTAGACTGTCAGAAAAGACAACATACCTTTTATTGTGGTGAATAAGAAACAACTCTCATCTTGAAAGTTTTGAACCATCTAAAAAAAAAAAGTTTCAAAACCTTCTGAGTATGACCAAAACACAAACAAAAACAACCCTCAACAACCATGATATTAAACACATTTTTTTGTGAGCAATCATGTATTTTTGGTTTTCTCCAGCAAGTAACAGGCATACACCAAATTAAAATACTGCTTTTTACTCTTGTGACAGCCAGCTGGGAGCCTATTACTGCTGGCTGTGTTTTTGGAACTCTGTGGAGCAGACACTTGAACAAGCAGAGTTCAACAGTGTTTAAATGCTCTCTGCCTTTGGGTGTGCTCAAAATAAATATGTACTAAATAACTGCTGCAGCTTCTCAGAACTATATAAACCAGCTGCCTCTGTCTTCTCATAGTTTCAGTTTAGTCAGGCAGAGGAAAAGTCACATTTAAAGAATTTGTCTGTTCCTGTAAAGGAAAAAATACTCTAAATGCCAGCAAACACTAGGGTTGCATTATCAAACAGAAAAACCAGTAATAAATGAGCAAGCATAAGAAAACCCACCACTCCCAGTCATAAATAAAATGCCAAAAAAATAAAATCTCAATTACCTGATCACTAACAAGAATGTGGATGCCTGTGGGACCCTGTCTGTAAACCTGGTTGATCTGATGCAAAGGAATATTAAATGCCAAAGCAAGCTTGCGTGTGACTTCTGAGGCTGCCATCTCCTCTAAGTAGATTGCATGATAAACTGCAAGAAGAACATCATTTACATAAGCATGTTACTAATGGCTATATGAAAAATACCTGAATTTGTTTACTTTATACTTTCAAAAATTTTAAAACCTAAAACTTTAGGGTTACTCTCTCCCTGTTCTCATTAAGAGCATGAACTTCCCTAACTTTTCTTTCAAGGGAAAAGTCATAAACACAACTCTAATGGGGGAGGCTTCTATTTGCTCCAAGACTTCCACATTTTTTCCTGTATCTTGCACAAAAAGGTATAATCATGTCAAACGGATTTAAAAATGGATCTTTAGAGTGTCACTTAAAGACGGTTTTGAAAGCAATTTTGGGCAGTGTCAAAAGAATCAGGTAATACCTACATCCCATTTATGTGCCTATGCTCCTGCTTTAAATACAGATTAGATTTTGTGGTTTTGGTAAATAAAGCCTTTTGCAACTGTCTCAATTAACTTTCTACAGATGATCTCAGAGCTGAATGGAACACAGCAAAGAGAGCAGTAAGACAAAGCAGCTGTTCAGTTTGAAGCTGTATTTACAGTTCAGTATCTTTATTTAACAGTGCAACAAACCCTTGGCAGCTCCAAGTTTGCACGTTCTTCTGGCTGAAGATATCCTGAGAGAAAACATGTATTTGACAAGTGGCAGTATTTTATTTACAAACCCTCCTCCACCTCAATTCTTGCATGGAAAATTCACAATCACTATTGAAGTAGCCTGCGCAGATTTTAGCTGGAGAGAGAGGTCTCTCAAAGCCAAGAGCAAGTAAAGAATAATTTTAAATAGCTTCATTCTCTTAATTGTAAGAGTGACATGGATTTATGAATAAACAGTTACATTTCCATCTGTGTTGAATCAACAGTTGTCAGGGAAATAATACTAAAATCAAGAGCGCATTCACTACTTGGCTGTTTTCCTTCGTCCAGGCTCTAAGTTTTAGTTCGGTTGCACAGAAGCGACAGCAAAATCTTACAGAAAATGGGAAAGAATTGTTTTATTTGCATGAAGCTTTTACATGCACCTACATTTATATGGCTGATGCCTTGTCTGTAACAACAAGCACAGCTGATTCCAGAGCTCCTCCATTTACAACCACGTGTGTCACAGACATATTTTATGAAAAATCATTTTGTTAGGATTTTTCTCCTGAGAAGCTGAGAGGCCTTAGAAACAAAATGTAAACAATGATTATCTGCTGCTGTGGAATGCAACAGGTGCATCTGTGATTGGTCTCATGTGGTTGTTTTTAATTAATGGCCAATCACAGCCCAGCTGTCTCAGACTCTCTGGTCAGTCACAAGATTTCATCATCATTCCATTCCTTTCTATTCCTTGCTAGCCTTCTGAGCAAATCTTTCTTCTATTCTTTTAGTATAGTTTTAATATATCATGAAATAATAAACCAGCCTTCTGAAACATGGAGTTAAGATTCTCATCTCTTCCATTGTCCTGGGACCCCTGCGAACACCACCACACACATAACTACAGTTTTATCAACAGACTGAAAACGCTCAATGGTTTAACCTTGAGAGACTTCAGGTTCTGTTTGCTCTGTACTGTTAAAGCAACAATTGTGCTGTGATACAACTTCTCACAGTTGCTTTGTACACCAGGAGCAGCAGCTGAGCCCCCTCCCCAGCCATGCAGCTGTCTTGCCCAAGCCCAGCCGTGTCCCCTGAGCTGTATATGGTACCGTATATTGCACCGTTGCTGTCTGTGCTGCCTGCGTCCTGCCGTTCCAGCTGGATGCTCCGGAGGGGCTCCTGGCACACGTAGATTGTTAAACGGGGCCTCACGGACCTGCAGACCAAGGAAATCACAAGAAGTCACACTAAAGGTATGTGCCGTGCAAATACAGGGGGCTGATATGCCACAACTGTAGGTTTGTTATGGTAACAGTACACTTGATATGGCTTTCAGCACTGAGCCCAAAAAAATTAATCTTTATTTAAGTAAGTGGTCTCAGATGCTGCTGAATTTAAACAAAAGTTCAATCCATTCAGATTCAGCATCCTATCATGGATGCTGCTTGCTGGACTCCTGTAACAGGACTACTGAGTAACTAGCTATGATATTTTCTGAAAAATCCTTTCCTTAGGATTTTTTCTCCTGAGAAGCTGAGAGGCCTCAGGAACAAAATGNAACAACAGCAATTCTTCCAGGAGGGCCAGGAGTACCAAACACCCATTTCAGACAGAATCAGACATCCCCTGGGATGCTGCCTGTGTTAGCACTCAATACCTGTAACTTCAAAAGGCCTCAGGAGTTGTTCTTAGCTCCCCAGATGACCAGCTTTGAGCCTTGGCAATAAATTCACCCACATCCAAAAAACTGGCAGGGCCCAACTGCACTGGTGCAGCCTCACAGCCCACCTGCACCTCACCTGGGCGTGCCGTGGAGAAGTGCACAGGAGGAGAGTTTTAAACACTGCTGCCAACTCCTGAGGCAGATCACACAGGCACCAAAGCCCATCCTGACACGAACTTCCCAAATCTCCCAGTTCTAGAATCCCCCATCTAAACCCACTCAGCCTCAGTGAGCACATCACCTGGATTTCAGTGCATTATACAGCCGAATTCCATCGGCTGGACCACAGATTTGTACCAGATCTTCTCTTGTCAGCTTTAATAAATCAGCACCTGGACAAACACATGAGGATTTAATGAAGATTACTGTAGCACATAAATTCTACCTAAAATAAATAGTATGTTCATTTAAACCAAGACTGACTAGCAAACTTCACCGTGAATAAAAACAGAATTTGGGACACAGGAATAAGTAAACTTCAGACCAGGCTCTAGGGAGTGCTAAATAAATCAACCTGTTTTCCAAAGGTGGTGAGTTACAGTTTATGCTGTTTACAGCTTTGGAACAGCACGAGTCTGCAAGGCACACAGTTTCTGTGGAGAGAGATGACTGTTCTAGAGAAACAGTGATTTTTGCTGGCACCCCAGGGTAGTGTATTTTGAACACATTCAAAATACAGAGCAAAAATATTCCATGGTTTGTCACGCAGTGAATTACCCCAGACATTCAACTAGCCATCCATCACTGCCTCTGTGCACTTAAATTACAACAATGCACTCGAGTACAGAAGGTGCTGCTGAAGCAAAAAATAGGAGGACGGATTAGTTGAGAAGCAGCATGAGTGTCAGAGAAGAAAACAACACTCTGAAATATCAGTCACTGTAATAGATGAGTGGGAAAACAGGAAAAAAATAGTCTTTATGTATGAAAATACTCCACAGACTATCCAGGAATGCACAAATAAAAGCCAGCAAAAATAACTGATCAAAGCCCTTAAATACTATAGTTAAAAATTACCCAGACCTGAGGTAGCATAATAACATTCATATATACTACACCTCTTGCTTCATAAAAAAAATCAGCTAGCTAGTACTTGACTTTTATAAAGATAATAATGAAAAAGAAGTCTTTGTCAGAAATTTGGTACTAGTTTATGGAGAAAGCTCAGCAATACTCATACAAGAAGCACAGGTCAAAAACTAACCAGCAGCAGCAGAATAAACCTTCCCAGAGAAAAAGCCTGGTACAAAGGAGTTCTGACAGAAACATGAGCTAAGCCAAGAGGCAGAGAGCTGGCATCATTCACAACAGTGTCCCTTCAGGTGTCACCAAGGAAAAAGGAATTTACTTATGGTGAGTAAGGTGTCATAGCACCCTTTGCACAATTCCAAGGAATACTAAAGAAGCAAACAGCCCCACACAGTCCATCTATTGCCATGTCTTGTATTCAGACATACAGTGGGAACTGTACTGCTCTTTAACCAGCAAATTAGTAAATAAAGATGCATAAATATGGATACCATAATGTTCTTAGAGAACTCTTTTCCCACACAGAACCTGCTCAGTAACACAAAGAAAGAAAAAAGTAAACTATAAATACCTGAGAAATTTGAAAAAAGCCTTGTATAAGCAGAGAACCTATTCTTGAGCAACCATTGCTGAGTTTCCTGGATTGTGGCTGAAGGATGAAGCTGCTGTAAGAAACAAGATTGGATACGATAATTTGGATTCTAAAATACCCAAACAAAACCTAAGCAATTAAAAAA
This sequence comes from Spizella passerina, assembly GCA_013401375.1. Classification (NCBI taxonomy): domain Eukaryota; kingdom Metazoa; phylum Chordata; class Aves; order Passeriformes; family Passerellidae; genus Spizella; species Spizella passerina. The sequence continues at coordinate 19,265 of WBNQ01035639.1, forward strand.
GATCTCCCTCAGTTCAACACTTTCTTATAACATCAAGTGCAAATCAAATATTCTGACACAGCTATACAAATATATGAACAATACCAGAAAGCAAACACTTACATCTCCTGACCCTTGAGAGGTTCCATCTCCTTGATGATTTGGGGAGGAAGAATTGCTGCAGATTAAAAAATAAAATCAAGTATTACTAGAATTCTATAAACCAAAATATTTAACCATTGTTGAAAATTAACTTGAAATTTCCAAAACAATAAATATCACAGTTGAGAGAATTAAAAGACTGCAACTTGGTAAACTTAAGAGAAAGACCATTCCCCAGTATATGGATCAGACCACACCACTGTCAATAATTTTTGGATGAACTGCAGGTTTGGTTACAGTAGTTTAATCAACATTTCTAAACAAAATGCTTTCACCAATGCAATTTTTGTTAAAAAGTTTTTAAAGATATTTGTTGGGCCTTTTTCTTGCAAATTATACTAACTGTGTATGATGGAAATGAAGACTCTTCTTACTGAAAAAAGCTAAAAATAGTTTCCATAGACAAGGACTAAAATACAATGGTGAAAAGGTAAAATACTAGCTGTATGACAAAGGACAAGAAACTGTTTTACAAAATGTATAGTAAGAAAGAAAGACGGTGAGGCAGAAGTAATTACCTTATAACTGAACCATGTGATACAAATGTCATACTCTAAAATGAATATATAGGTCAAAACAATCTCCCCGTTCCCCAGTGGAAACAGAACACAGTTGAATTTAGTCAGAAAATGTTCTGAATAAGCCTGATTACAATGCTGCCTTTAATGGGGATACAGAACAGAAACCTACCTGTCTGGGACACTGTAGGTGTTGTGCTGAGCAGAGGTGAAAGTCGGAGCAGGAGTCGGACTGTTGTTCACAAATGTTGTAGGAGTATCTGGCCATGGTGAGCACTGAAGATAAAGAATTAAAACTTAAGTTTCTCTTGACAAAACCTTTTTTACTCTGATGTACACTCCTCTCATTTAAAGCCAGGGGTTTATCCACAGACTATTCTGATTTGCACTTCCAAATAAAGACTCCCTCTATCCCACACATTACATGCAGATATTCTAGGTAAAAATCAGCTCCATTTTATCTTGTTCTTTTATGAAGACTTCTATTTATACTGTCTTCTCTTTAAAAAAATGTACAGATTATTCAGTTTAAACCAAAACCAACCAACCCCCACAGCCATATGCTGGAAAAAGTCTTTTATCCTGAAGAGGATGAAAGGGCTGTTTAAACTGCCCCACGCCAAAAAGTGTTCAGTAATATTAAGTAAAGCTATGAAGCTAGATTGCACCTTGTGGATAAATTTAATGTCTCTGCCCTGAGAACAATCAAATACCAACAGAATTTTCAGTGGAAATTTTGTGAATTCAAAATTTTTAATAATTTACTGCAGGACTAAAATTGTGCTTACTTACATGGACTGATTTTTCTGAACTGCTTGGTAAACTGGAATTTTTTAAACAAGCTTAAGTCATCAAAAGTATATGATAAGCCAGTTGTCCAATTTTATCAGTGTTTTTTTGGGTATTTTTTAAAATCATCGTGATAAAGCTTTTTGAAATAAGGCTGCCTTTTAGTGCTTCCAACAGTATTAAAAATGCAATATTTTAAAGAAAAACAAAAACCAAACAAGTTTTGATATGATCAAAGACATGATTAAAACAAGCAAGCAGCCCAAGATCAGGTAAGCTAAGACCATGCCTCTTAAGACAACAAAAATTTCTGATACACTTATCATGTACCTGCTAAATACCTTGTAAGAAATTTCCAGATTTATATCACAGCCTTGTAGAACAGGGTGGAGGGGAACAACTATGACTTAATACCAAAAGAAACTTGTTTCAACAATTTTGTGTTGAAAAATCCTTCCTTTATCTGGGGGAAACAGTAAATAAGGGCAACACCAGCTGCCACCATCTCTAAGAGAGTTAGTAACATTTTTGTGCTGGACCCCAGTCTTCACTTGTCAGCATAAGATGGCAAGTTCCCCAGGAAGGCACATGGAATTAAAATAAATTTGTCTTGCATGCAAATAGCTTAAAAATGAGGAACTTGCTTTATCTGTCTGAGATTTAGCATTTTTGTTCACCACAAAGTCCACAGTCTGATTACATGGTCAAAGCCACCCTTTGGGCTGCAAACAGTGCCCCCACACAGAGCATGCTCCTCTATAACCTGGTATGGTGACACATTCCTTGTCCAAATCTGTATATCCCCACCTGCTGTCTCTCTTCTCAAGCTGATTTAATATTAACCTTAAAGATGTTGCATCAGGTAGTTATAAGTAGTATATGTCCATTCCCTAAATATGTGATCCAAAACTGTAATTTTAAAATAAAAGCTCAACATAGTAACATTAACTTTGTTCTTATGAAATATTTTGAAAGTGCAATTAAAATTCTTTAATTTTGTGACATTCTTCTCCTAAATTTTAATCCAAGATGTTTATGTGGACACACAGATGCAAGTTCCACATCCTTGGCAACCATTCCCATGCAAGATTCTAGCCACCATATATTTAAATTCAAGGGCAGAGAAGAATGCACTGGTGCCAGAGAACACCTTTTGAGCCACTCCCAAGGCAGGTACTGCAGCTGGTGTTTCTGTCCTTCAAACCCAGCTGAAGTTCTTCACAACAAAGCTCTGGGTTTAAATCCAGGAAGAAGCACATTTGAAGTATTCAGAAAAAAAAATCCCAATCCAAAGCAAGCAGCCTTTCTTCTCCCATAAACATGCTTTCCTGCCTTGTCTCCTATTCCAGGAAAATCACCACTAACTATCCACTGAGACTCAATAGGCTGGTTAAAAAGAAAAAATAAATAACAAGTGTAATACTACTGCAACACATCTCTTGCCTCTGTTCTCCCTGTTTCTGTCTTACAGGCTGGGAAGGGAAAAATGAGCATTTGAGCAGTGAGATACTAAATTCTGAAAGGTTCAAGGAACAAGAAAGTCTTCCAGTAATCAACCTGAGCTGATGATGCTTTTGGAATCACTCTCATGCCCCAATGTCCTGCTCTTCACAAACTGGATTAAGCAAATGCCTGCACACCAAATCCATTAACACTACAAAGACTAAACAAAGATGTGTTTTCTTTTCTAACATCCAGCATGATGATTCTGGATTGAGGGGGGTGAGGGCCACAAGGGGAATGGATCACAAAAAGCAGCACTGCTTCCCTGAAAAAGCACCTGCCTTTGTCACTGTCAGGGACAGAACATGACTTCACCCTTGTAGACTGACCCATCAGATTTCTTACATTCCTAAGCCAAAACTGAGTTAACCAAAGGACATTCAGGAAGTTAATGATACTAATACAGAAGTCCCTGAGGAGTAGACACAAACCTAGGAGAAAATGTCACCCTGTCACAAGGAAGCATTCAGCTCTGTAAAGTGCACCACAGAACAGAAAGAAGATTGGCATTGTGTCTTTACCTGTAATAAGCAATTAATATTGATATACTGATGAATATACTAATATTGATAATACTGATGAATATACTAATATTGATAATACTGATGAATTTACCAAGATCAGGTTTTTGAGGTCTCAAGCCTAAATGTCCTCCATTACTAGCACACTGATACTACTATACTCCAGAAACTGTGTCTTATTTCCAAATGGAGATTAATTCAGGAGAAAACTATTTTGGTTTCAGATGCTTAATAGTCTTCTGTAAAATGCCATGAATGAAGATTTACTGAGTTAAAAAGAAATGTAAGTGATCTTTTTAAGTATGACTTATCAGATTTAGGACTTAAACTCAGAACATTCCTAAGAGGAATTGCAAACTCTCAAGTTATTCTAAGCCATGCTTTAATGTAATATCCCTTCCTACCTCCAATATACTGAAATCTGCCCAAATTCATGCCTTACAAGAGAGTAAAGCTGAACCTTGACAAAGAACTCTATACTATATTCAAAGACCAAATAAACATAAAAACATAATATAAAACCAAAATACAGTAAGTATAATTTATTCCCCAATTTAGATTTATACTTGGACACACAGCACCCCTTAGAGAATAAACCATCAATTTTCTTATACATGGTATGGAGCAACCTTCCATGTCTACAATTTAACATTCCAATTTATTTCAAGGTCCATACCTGGAAGTCTTTTAACTTCCATGTGCTCTATAATCAACTCTATCTGCAAAAACTGACCATTTGATCAAGTTTAATCAGTTTGTAGTTTATATATTCCAGCTTGTGACATATAAAACACAAATTCAAAGCAGGAGAAAGAAAACAGTAGTTTTTTCCCCTTTTTCATTAGATAAGAACTAACTTTCATGTACAAAGACGAAAACAAAGTGCCTCCTTCATAAAGTGGCCCCTGAATGAAGGTCACATGTATGTAAACATCCACTCTGAGGTCCAGAAGGCAAGGTTAAATTTGTAGCCTTTTATACCTACAGGAAAAGTTAAGGTAAAAGCTTCATAGTGTGAAGAGTCTAACGAGCAGTTTAACTGTGTCCTGTCTGTTTGGACAACACTGAGATAAACATTGCAGAAGTGCAGTGAAAGCACTGAATTTTGATACATCCAGTGAATTCAGAGAAGTAATGGAAAAGCTTATCTAAATGGCATTCTTATGAAAATAAGTGGTAAGGCAAAGATGGGTGATGGTAGTTAGAAAAAAAACCTCTGGTTCTTTGAAAGGACAGATGAGCAGAACAACCACTCAGAAAGGAAGCCTCACCAAATTCCTTACATTATGTTAGAAAGCCATAAGAATTAAATTGGAAAGAAAACATATTAGATTCAATGTTTTCTGAAGGAAGCATAGTGAGAAACCAATCTATCCAAATCCAATTGTGACTGAGCTGGAAATAACTCCATGGAAGAAAAAAAAAAAAAGAAGCAAAAAAATTGTAATATCTAACAAACAGAACAGTAGAATCTTGGAGGGGTAAAATAAAAAGCTAACATACAAAATAAGATGCAAAAAGCAAGTAATGAAAGGTTAGGTTAGGTATAGCAGGAAGATAATAATTCACAGCTTTAAAATCAAAGAGAATTATAGCCAGGATCAACATGAATTTCAAAATTAAAAAAAAAGTAACAGAGCACTATTTCTGGGCAACTAGTAAGCAGCACTGACTAAGTCAGCAATCTTGACTGCATCTAGTAAAAATACATCCCAAACAATTCTAGTTTGTTTTTTTCCTGTTATAGAGCTACAGTTCCTACAGGACATGTGAAGAAAAAGATCTATCATATAGAAACACATAACATGTGAAACAGTGTCCATCTCATACTTAAACATAGGGAAACAGGTCTTCACTTTTTGTGTCTCAGTACCTCTGCAACAACAGTACTGCTCAATATGGAACACTTCATCTGCATGTCTGAGGAAGCCTGGAAACAGCCAAAGCTTCTGACGGCCATGTTCAGGAAGACAGATTTGCAAGGACAGAACTGCTTTAAGTAGAAACATTTATCATCCCTGTCCATATTTACAGGGCCCACAAAAATAAGCATGTCTGGTGACCAAAGAAAAAGGTCAATGAATTGGCCTTCAAGATGTAGATCAGATACTCCTTTTCTACACCAAGCAAACAAGTTTTACATTCACCTTCTATAGCTAAAACCACTACTGAGTGCATAGAAATATCCAAGGCTTCACTATGAATACAGAAAAAAAGGTGTTTCTTGGTATTTTTTATAGGCTTGGTGATTTCTAATAATTTTGCTAATGATAAAAAACATTGTAATGATGGAAATAGCATGTGTTGAAATCTGCAAACAATACCAAGTTAGCAATGCTGAGAAGATTTCATCCAGTGTGGACAAAATTCAAAATGGTCTCAACAAACAGACCAAATTATCTCAAGACAGCATTTTATTACAGGCAATTAAGAAACAGGAACAGTGAGCTGCACAATTAAGAGAACTGGAAAGCTGTACATAACTCCTATTCAAAATAGCCTGTGGGTCATTATCCTTTGTATGCTTTGGGAAAGACATCAGAAGTTGAATAATGTCCTAAGCTCTTCACTACAGTTAAGGTAGTGTAGAATTAGGTTAATTAATAGAAGCTTAGTATTCCAAGAGATTGTTAAGGAAAGGTTAAACAACGTCTAGTTATGATTCAGCTACAGTTTGTCCTACTCTGGACAATGGATTTGTCTTATCTGTTTAACAATATCCTCCTCTGTTATTCTTCCTATAAGAACAATCATTCAATGAAATAGTTTTAACAGCAGGAGAAAAACACAGAAATCCCTCCGAGGACAAGCTTCAGAAGATGCTTTATAAGCAAAAGTGATAAAAGTCTGTTTTCTCCTGCCTCTCCCCCAGGGCCAGCTGGAACATGTAAAAGAATGCACTGCCAAAGAATCATAAAGGCGCATTTAAAAGAAAGAACAAAAACCTAAAAAAAAACCCCAACAGCCAAGAACAGCAGCAGGTAAATTCAGCTCAGCGCATACAATAGTTTTGGGTGCACAAAACAAAAAGTCCAAATATCCTCCAAAGAACTCATCTGACTAATATTGCTTGCTCCTTCCCACCCAGTTACATGGGTTATAAACAACAAGAAGCATACACTTCAGCATTTTATAACCTGAATATAAAACTTTATACATCACTTTCACAGATCATAAATATGAACCAAATCATGCTTAAGCACTATTGGTAAAGAGCTTCAGCACAGTATTGCTGTCCTGGGTTGACTATATGATGCTTTTATCCCCAGTCGTCTCATTCTGTTTATGTTGAATAAGTTTTGTACCTTTAAGAGTGTTCCAGAGAGTGAAGGGGGGGAGAGAAGAAGCACGCAGTTTGTTTTCAGACACTGCACTCACCCCTCCACATTCCTGCTCCTGACTGTGTTGTCTGCGGACAGACAGCGGGACAGAGAGCTCTTCTTTTGCTTTTTAGTTAGTTTTTTTAGCTAGCTGAGGCAAAGAAGTTCTCCGGACTGTTTTTTTCCCTTTTTTCTTTGGACCTCTTGAAACTGCTCTGGACTGAACACCCAGGAGAGCACCGGCAGCTGCAGCTGTGGCCCANAAACCTGGACAATTGCTGTTCAAAGAACAGTCAAATAATGGCCCTCCACAGCCATGTTATTGATTGACATTTAAACCTGCCAATGAAAGATGGGGAACTGTTCCTCCTTAAGAAATCTAAAATGCTAATCCTTGGCAGGACAACTGCACAGGACATATGTTAGGGAGGGCACAGGATATGTCAGATTGCCTCTGAGGTGCACAGATAGGGTTAACATAACACAGGTCATGAAGATGAGCTGACTCTTCTGAACTGCATTAAACCTGCTTGGAGCACAGTATGTAGATGACTAAAGGAAAAATCACTGACAACCATCTGCAACATGACATGGCTTTTCAAAAATACTGATGTTCATGAAAAACTTCTACTGAATATAAGTACAAATAGGAACAAACCACTAAATTTAACTGTTCTTACATCTACTAATTACACATGTATAGCAAAGCAAAATGCTATTTCATTTCAAGTCATAAAAACTGAAAGCTCTTGACTCAAGTTACACAGTCCCTCTGCAACAGTTTAAGTGTTAGATTTAGGAAGGATTCCTTTGCTGAAAACAAACACGGAGTAATTGAGATACAAAGAAGTGAATAAAATAAGGAGACAGCAATCAAAGTATTTTTACTTTACACAATGGAAGTTTCTCCTATATCTAACACTGCACAAGGTATCTTGCATAATCAAAAGGTAAGCAGAAGTCCCTTACACTGCCTCGCTTTGCCAGAGAATCACCGTAGTCTGCTGGCAAAGTCCGCTTGCTGGACTTTTTCTGCTCATGTTCAACTGCATCTTCAATTATAGGCTCAAGCCTCATCTGGACAAACACCAAAGATGTGGATCAATTTCTTTTCATTATACAGTGAGGAAAGATCTAAAAGCCTTTTAAAAACTTCTGAAATATTTAGAAAACTGCATAGAACTCACTGATGTTTAAATAAAAAACCTAATGAGGCTCTGGCCTTAAATTAAAAAATCTCTGAAAAACAGACTTTGGAAGCTCAAATTTGGTAAATAAATTTTAAGAGTCCCCCCTCCTTTTTTTTGGTTTTCAGCTGCAAGATTTTGAAATCTGTATCAAAAGTCTTGCTCAAGGATTCAGTACAGTCAGTCAAACAGTGTTCAATCTAAAGTGTGTTTTAATACAGCATCTATTGAGTATCTAAATCCAAGTTTACTATACAAAACCTTAAAATTGAACGCTGCTGCTTGCTGGACAAGTTTGTCAAATAAAAAGTTTATTTCTATGCAGAAATAATTCTTCCCCAACCCTTGCAAGACTGCAGCTAAGTAATGTGCTAAATCTATGCATATTCTCCTCAGTCAGCAAATGCAATTTTATTTTGTTACCTCTGTGAGAACTGTGGTGTCATATGAAGGCTGATACTTCTCTTTTTCATGTGCAGTCCGCTTTTCCATCTTTTCTCTGTCTGTTTTCTGTTTTCTGTCTGCTCCTTTGGGCTAAAAATGAACAGTTATGTGAACATGAACACAAATGGGAAGTGGTTTTATAACTGAAATCTGATCTCAGACATGAACCATTACAAGAAGTAATATAATGGTTTCCCATATCTTTATGAAAACTTAAGAGACTTAAGGATCTGTTTTTTAATGTTACCTTAAAAACTTTGATTTGACAACTGGCTGAATGCAGATGATCTGTGTATTCTCCATTCTCAGTCTGTTTAAAGGTGTCAACCTGAATTCTAAAAGGAACTCCCTTCTCCCCTCCGTGTTTACGAGGTGTAAATTCAGTGCTGATACAATGTACCTGAAAAGAAACAATGACCAAACCAAAAGGACCTTCAGAAGCATTTCAGGCATGAACTTTATTATTGTTACCTACATCACATTAACAGTTTCTTGTAAAAAAACGTGGCAAAGCTATAGAACGCCACTGACTAGAAGGGTTTTTCATCTCAGGCACCCTCATCTCAGAATATTTTCATCAAATATGCCCAACTCCTTTAAAAGTCCAGAGACCTTTTAATCAGTGTGTAATTGCTTCAGCTGCTACATCAGAATGAACACTGTGTTTAAAAGCTATAAAGACCCCTTAAGGGTATCTAGGGAGAAAATCAGCGCAATAGAAGGAATTATGAATAATCTCACTGGACAACGCTCCCAATTTATTTTGCTTCCTTATGGAATTTCTAGTGAGCCTGTAGAACAACCCAACTACAGTGGCATAATATCAGTTCCACTTTCAGTCTGGCATAATTTCTTCTAAAGAAATGTATAAACAAAACTAGTCCCTAATTTATCTCACAGTCCTTCAAGGCAACTACATTTTAGCAATTATGTAACTCTTACTAAAAAAAGTATCTTTATCTAGATCAGAGTTAATTTACTGACAATATGGAATTTAACCTATTTCGACAACCAGAGTAAGAAAAGTTGCTACCTGAAACTTCACAGCCATACTCTTTTACAATGAAATCAGATCTGAGACAAAAGTAAACAATATGAATATGAACATTTAATCTAAATTATTTCTAAAGAAAGCATGCCCAGTTGCCCTGAATATCAAATATACAAATAACAGAATTCCTACAAGGAAGCCTACTGACATAGTAAGAAACATCTTTTGAGTGCCTGATTTAAAACTGTTTTCTTGTAGGTCAATACTTTTAATTTTGAATCCTTACGCCAAGCTTCTGCTGAAAGCAGCAGCAAGAGTTACTGAGAAGAATGTAAATTGATTCTTATACTTCACACAACTAAATATTTTAACTATGACAGCTTTCTTCAAAGAGGTTTTTTATTTAATTTTTTCTATAAACACAAATTAAATAGAAAAACCTTTCTAGGGACTCTAATAAACCTATGAACCAGTGGTTTTTGGTATTTATAGCCATTCCACAAATAATAAACCAAGAAGCTTTGTAGTTCAAGTATATTGATGTTTGTGACCTGAAAGGCACCAAACACAGACATCCAGTCAAATAAAGTTTCAAACCTGAATAAAAGCAGATGTACATTTTGTTGGATCCCATAAAAATTCAACTGCGTTGAGCTGGCTTGGATTTGTCTTGATATCAATGACTCCAACAGACATTGGAATATCTATTAAAATAAGTAGCATGTATTTCAGAAAAGCAAACAGCAAGTGAACACTATAAATAAACTGTAATATAAGGTTACCATCACTGCACACAGGTAGGATGGAAAAATGTGGGCTTTGGTGGCTTGACCAGTTTCTTAGGACTGATACAAAGAATCTTAGTAGATTCAAAATACAAAGTGCTCAAAGTTTTGGGCACTTTTTCATTCTTCTCCCCTGCTGCCACCCCTGAGGTTATGCACCAAAAATGATCAAGTTACACAAAGCACAGAAACCACGTTGGCACCATTTTCACAATCTAATAGAGAAAGTTATTTCTGTTTGTGTTCTCCCAATCACTGCAACACTCAGCAATCAAAATCAGAAAGAATATTAAATGTGTATGGCTGCAGAGCTTCTATCTTAATTTTGTATCACTTAAAATTTGAAAAGAACATAGAAATTATGTAAGAACGTTTATATTCAAAACACACACTATGACAAAGCAGCATCCAGAAACCTGGTCTGTCCTTTTCCATCAGCCTCAGCATCAATGTGAACGTGACAATTTAAAATTGGAAACTGAATTCCATACAGTGGCAACAAACAGAAACAATTATACCTAAGTCGAGCAGTCTGTCCCCAGGGCGGTTCCACTTCCAACCCTCTAGCTGCTGGTGCTCTGTGTACTGCAACCTTCTGTCATGGAACACAACTCTTATAATGCTCTAACAAAGAAGAAAACAAGCTTATGATGAGCCACACAGTCACTACAGATAAAAGTACTAAACCATCCCAAAATAGCCACAGTGCTAATAAGTACATTATTTACAGCAAAAATTTGGCAAGCATCAGTACCCCAAAATATTCCAGAACACAGAAATAGAA
>WBNQ01035640.1:2004-34171 GCA_013401375.1 Spizella passerina
ACCTTTTAAAAAGATAATTTTTCCAAGAAACAAATATGTAGGTTTTGTGGATGATTTTTGATGTCATTGTGGATTTCTGTAATGTGACTACTGGTCTCTTAATTGTCTGGTTTTGGCAGAACAAATGGTACCATTATTTATTGCTATCTTTATCAACTGCTTTGAAACCATAAAGCATTATTACAAGACAGGAATGTGCACATGAACATTTTGTGAGAACAGAGTAAAAATTCCAAGGTTATAGGTGACAACAGTTTTTGAGTTTATGTTTCCAGGCTATGTGATAATTTCTTTTCAAGGAAAGCGAATGTGCTACAATTGCAGCCTTTGAACACAGGGAATATTCACAGACTCTTCAAATACATTTCATTTCAAACGTACTTACAGCAGTCAGTTTACCTTTTATCTTAATGGCCACAAGCTCTGCATTCCTGTGCATTCAGGATTACTGCACAGTGTTCAAAATTAATGTATAGGTTGAAGGATGATTTCATCCCTGAGACCTATACAAATGTCCAGGCAAATACATCTGAGCTGCTAGTCAAGAGAGTGAGTTCATCTTCTATGAGTCAACCCACCTAATTTTAAAAATTAATAGTTTCAAAACATAGTATTTCAGCATCTCACAGCATTAAAAATGCTTACACTACATATACGTCATTTAAACAGTCTCAAATATCTCACCACATTTTAATTGTAGACCTCAGCTTAGACAGTTTTGCCAAGAGCAGATGTGGATTTTTCTAAAGGTCCATATTTGAAGATTCTGCAGAAAAATGTGCATTTCAGCTGACCCTGACTGGAAAGCATATTTACCTTTGTTTCTAAAACATGTTCTGTAATAAAGGCAGACAAACTGAGAATAATTTGACTTGGCTTTCTGATTTTTCTCTGGCTTGCATTGTAAGGATTTGGGAGAAAAGAGAAATGTTTAAGTGTTATTTCAAATCACCTTCTACACATCACTTTAAATATTATATATTAGTTTAGGCTTCTAATTTTTATCAGTTTAAAAATTTTTCAAGTCAATTCTTGCTCAGCTTAGGAGAGACAATTCATATATGGTGTCCCTCTCTCCTTTCCAAAAGGAAGCGTAGAAGAGCATTAGTCTGCTTTTTATTAATGTGGCATTCTCTCTAAATTTTGCACCTAGGTGCAAACCTTTAGTGTTTCACGATTATATTTGAGGACAGAGCTGGGTACCTATTATCAACATCTTAGTAAAGAAAGACAATGAGATGGATCTATTTGTTTAACTAGTTGATTTTATTTTGCAGACTTGCAATCCATTCCTGTATAGTTCTGCCTCTTATCTACTTTATAATAGTAAGGAAAAATCCTTATCGGTTTGCCATGGGGATGGCTCAGGCACTTCTTACAGCCCTTATGATCTCTTCCAGGTAAACAAAAACAATATTTTTTCTGTAATGTTCCTAGTAGTATTGCATGGTCTGTGCTCTGCTTTAATTGCTACTTTTTTAAAAGCCCTGGTATCAGCTGGACAGTTCTCAGTCCCCTGGAGGCTGAAATACTGTTTTCATCGTTATTTCTGTCGTAACCAAAGGACACTACAGAGTGCGTTAGCCTTACACCAAATGAGAGTCTGCCTTTCCCTGGAGGAGGCAGTTCTTTGCCATTCAGTTCATTAGCCGCAGACTTGACAGCATTTAAGTGGTTGAATATTTTTTGTGACTATGTATACCATGCCAATTTACCATGTAATTTTGAGAACTAACACTTAGCTATTTCTTCCAATATTTAGAAGGTATAACAGAAGTTGTTTTGCTTTTTCATGGTGCAGCCTCCCTTCCTGCCTTAGATCTCCTTTTGAGTCATAGAGCAGATCATGCTCTGAGCAAAAGGAAACATAATAAAAATGGTGTGTTGTTGCTTTCACTTATTTTATGTGTTTCATTATGTGCCAGTTCAGCAACTTTGCCTGTCACCTTCCGCTGTGCAGAAGAAAAAAACTTGGTTGACAAAAGAATCACAAGGTTCGTTCTTCCAGTTGGAGCTACCATCAACATGGATGGCACTGCTCTTTATGAAGCAGTAGCAGCCATATTTATTGCACAGCTGAATGACTTAGCACTGGATATTGGCCAAATAGTTACCATTAGGTAAGACTAAAGCCATCACATGCATTTTGTGGGAAGTGAGCTTTTTTGTGAATGGTACATTCAGATACCCCATGGGAAAGTTTAAATTATCATTCACAGCATAAGAAATAACAAATATTCTCATTTCTTGATCCAAGGCCTAGCCAGTGCAACCTGATGGGGAGGTAGCATGGATCAGGATATACAACACTGTTATGAAAATTGCCATTTTTCTTCCCTGCAAACACTTGCAAACCTAACTCAGCCTCTACCTTTGATCCATCCAGTTTGCTTGCTAGACGTGTGTTGCCTGTTATTCTGCAGTGTAACCATAAGAGTACATAAGAACATAGCTTGTCCTAAAAGCTTGATACCAGATTTTGAATAAATACTATTCAAGAGGAAATGTGAAACATTTAGGTTTCTTTCTTGCAGTGAAATTAAACTATTTGTGTCAGAAAACAGTGTAACATGTATTCTGAATGCCTTTTCTGGGTTTTATTTGGGATTTAGCGTCACAGCCACAGCAGCCAGCATTGGGGCTGCAGGCGTGCCCCAAGCCGGACTTGTTACCATGGTGATTGTGCTGACTGCCATTGGCCTGCCTGCCGAGGATGTTACTCTGATCATTGCAGTTGACTGGCTTCTGTAAGTTTAAGGCACCTCATATTTAATGTTTTTTTCTTTTTTCTTTTTCCCTATCTTTTTTTTTAATGTTTGCATAAGTTGCCTAGAAATGTGTGAGTCTGAGAAAGAAAGCAATAAAATCATTTAGTTGCAGAAAATGGACAAAGATTATTCTTATGGCCAGGTTTGTTCAGAGTTAAATGCAGTAATGGCTTTGATTATGAGATAAGTCCTGCATGGGATGGTAGTGAATAACCTCACATTCAGAGATGCTGTCTGCCTTAAAGTAGTGGTCACATCACTAATAAATGATGCCTTCACATTATGCTAAACACATACATCATTCATAAAAATGAAATCTAGCCACAAGCTGCAAAGCACGTGATATCCATAAACTGGCAGTGGAGCACAACATGAACAAAGCAAAACTGACCCTGGATTCCCTGGGCACACATATAGCAGGTTGTACACAGATCTGTGCTGCCAGCACTACTTCTCTAGGACTGTTCTTCACTGAGAGCACTCAGGGCCCAGCCCTCAATCAACAAGCACACATCTAAATTTGGAAAGTGATTCTTATGCCTAATCCAAACCATATCAGAACACTTCAAAACTCTCAGTCACGTTCATCTGCTTTTTCTTGAGAGAAGCCTTTTCATCAGAAATCTTTTCTGTTTGAGTTACACCAGTGTGTATCTCTGCCAATTTTGCAAATGCCCAAAGAACCACAGAGTGGAGGTCAGAAGGCTATCACTACTCAGTTTTGTTCCATGATATAGAGGATTCACAAGTTAACAAGTATAACTTCAGGTTTTTTGCCTCCTAAACTTTGTGAGCTTTGTTGGTCAGGCCAAGGTCTTTTTCACCTGCTGTTTGCATGAATGACATTTCACTCGTATCAATCCAGTGATCTTAATATTTTCATAGTATTTGCATATCTTCTTCAGGTTTATTTACATTTAAGATAAATGNAGGGTGTAATAGTTTTGTTTGCTGTGCTCCACAGTAATTTTGTTTTCTCCAGCTCTTTTCTATTCCTAGTGGGCATTTAATGTTTCTAAGGATAGTGCAGATCAGTACAAACTACTGGCTCAGAGCAGGTATCTGAAGAGTCTAAGAACACCCAAATGTATAATGGTTCCTGTATCCAAAGTATTTGTCCAGCCTCCTGCAAATTGCAGAACAAAGAGCTCCTGAGTTAGAAGTGATTTTTGTCTTCTTCTATGAATGCCTCATTGCTTTGGGACCTATGTTTCCACAAGTCCTAGGGAGATGAATTCCACATCCTAATAATGCAGAGATATAACTGAATTTTGTTTGTTTTCATCTACACCCTAATAATTTTATTTGATGCCCTCTACTTACCTTATGGGAGTGAGAGAGAAAGAGAACAATACCCTATTTCTCAGAGCAATCATGACTTTATGGATCTGATTTTTACTCCACTTTAGAAGTCTGTAGCTTTTGTGGGTTTTAGACACAATATTAGTACATGGAAGGTACTTGTTCCACCATGAAACATACAAATAATTCAATATGTTTCTGGTTGTGATTAAGGCAGTTTTCAGACTAAGATATATTTTGCTGTGTAAATTAAATTAAATAGAATAGTGCTATTATAACAGATGAGTTTCCAGTGGTGTTGATTTCCTCACTTGTCACACTGATCCTACTAGAATCTTTACTGCTCTCTCTTCCTTTCCCTACCATATATTTTTGTTGCACATAGAAAACTTTTTTAGCACTAGCATTCAGCAGTTTTGTAGAAGTATTGTGAAATATTGTAAATATATCCACCTCAAGGTCTCTGCACAGAAAAAGAAATTTGTTCTGCCACAGAGCCTTTGTAGTGCTCTGTAGCTGAAAAGAAAAACAGGGAAGCATGGCCTTCCACGCTCCATACCATACTTCCACATCGATTTTCAAATTTTATTATGTTGCAAGGGTTTGTTGTTCCTCTGCCAAGTAGCAGAATGTTTTTAAGGCCTGCATGTCTCCTTTCTTTCTGGAGAAAAAACAATAGTGCAGGAGTATCATATTCCTTTAAGTGACTTTTTTAGTATAGGTTTGTCCTTCAGCCCTTAAATAAGGAGAAGCCAGCAGAAGACAGGCCTTTCCCTTTTTCAGCTTTGGGCCAGAATACTGGACATACTGGGCTAGGTGCTCTTCTGGCTGAGGACGTGACTGTTAGAATGACAAAAGGCACAATGCAGACTCTGCTGCTGCACCCCACAATCTATCATTACAAGAGGGAACCAGCTTTGTAGCATACTTCAAGGGCCTGAGAGGTGATCCTTTCAACATTTTGTAAGGTTATACCACAGCAGTGGAATTACTGCTCTAACAGACAAGTGACATGACTTCCAGTTTTGCATGTCCTGTACAAAATTATTTCTCATGAAAATTGCCCAGGCTTCTTCAAATACCTGTGGGTAAAATTCTGATTCTTGATTTAAAAGACTATTTTCTTTTAATTGAATAATTACCCAAATCTGCACTGGGAAGAAAACAGTGCTGCATGAGCTAGAGTACCTTACTTTTACTAAAAGGATTTTCTTAACAACTGGATGGTGTGTCTGACAACTTTTTTGTTCCATAGGGATCGATTCAGAACAATGGTGAATGTCTTGGGAGATGCCTTTGGTACAGGAGTAGTGGAGAAGCTCTCAAAAAAGGAGCTGGAGCAGATGGATGTCACCTCTGAAGTCAACATAGTCAATCCTTTTGCCATGGATAATGATGAAACACAGGCCAAGAAATCTTACATCAATGGAGGCTTTGCTATGGATAAATCCGATATCATATCCTTTACACAGACATCCCGCTTCTAAAGCCAATAGCTTTCAGATAAAACAGGAGCACTAAGCATGGCTATATGCAATATCTCAAAAAGCTAAAAGGAAATTGAGAATTAATTACATCTCATATCTGATTTACCACACAGACTCTGATTCTCCTTACTGGTTCTGCCCCTTCTTATCATCTCCCTCAACAGTTTGAACTCACCATTCTTAGTCCTTACTGATAGGCTGAAGAAAAAGACAGTTGTAAAATACTTTTTTTTAAAAGAATATATACTATTCCTGAGGCTGTGAAATGCCTCTCTGGAATCAGCATGCTCATAAATGGGTCATTAGCTGGGACAGCCAAATGTGTTTTACTCAGGAGTAGCACAGCATTTTACACATTACCACAGCACAAAGTACCTGTATGAAATCCCTTTTTACATCCTTGCCTTCAAAACAGGTTGCACTGTAACTCGATCATTTGCCAAAATGCTAATTTCTGCAGCTGAGGGGATACTACTTGCGTGATTCAGGAAAAAAACAGACCAGAAGGGCCTTGAAATAAGTACATTTTACTGTGAATAGGGTTTAGTTTTTATTCAATTGTGAAATAATTAGTCACTGAAAGAGGTCCAGTATTTATGTAGCTAAGTTTCCTCATACCTTTCATGTGAATGCCAGATGCTGGTGTTGGCTTTCAGATGTGAAATAAATTGCTCTGAGCTTGCTCTTCTGGCACTTGAAGAGCTTTTGTAAAGTTATACTTTACCTATTTAGGTCAACTTTGATGGCTCCTCATACATTTCCATCGGAAACAGAATCTCATTTTCTATTGTCCACTTATGATTTTAACAAAATATCAGTCAGCCCAAAAGTAAGAAGAGAACAAAAGTGCAGAGTGCAAATTCTAAATGTTTCTTCCTTGCAATAAAAGCAGATAGATAGATATATATACATATATCAAGAACATAGGAATGAGACCTTTCTCATAGAAATAAGCCACTTTCACTAAACTCTTTACACAGACTGGTTGGGGTTTTTTGGCTCTTTGGTTTAGTTTGTCAGTTGAACATGCAATTTTATAGCTGCAACACCACTATAGTGCCAACCTGTCAGCTGAACTGTATCTTATGAACCATTTCTGGACCTAGAAAATCATGTCCTCAGGTGGTTTGCTGTAAGATAAGAAGCACCGAGAACTTCCGCATTAAAAATCTCCATTTTCTATAACATTTTATACAAGATTTCCATGGTGCAAAAATCACTCTCTCTAGGGAGGAGTTGCTGTAACAATTTTTTTCTGCCTTGCACATTGAAGTAGTTTAGCCATTTTATATATAACTTAAGCTGAAATTCATATATAGTTATTTCTTTGTGAATAAGCTTGTGGTAAGTATAAAATCACATTCATTTGCTAACAAAAAACCCTTCAAATGCCTGCAGTGTTATATACTCGATTCAATCCTACACTTTTGTATTTAGACAGACCAGAAGTGTGCCAAAGAGAACTGATTACGAAGAAAATATTTACTGTAGATTTTGATAAATTGCACCTTAAATTAATGAGACATAATACTGTATTTAAATTTAACATCAAAAACTATATGAAAATGTTAATCTAAGTATTGGTAAATTTATACAATAAAAAGAAAATGTACAGATTGAGCAAATCAATCTTCTACATTTGCAGAAATAGTATGAGACAGTCTTTCTTTGTGTAGCTTTGCTTATGGGAGGAAAAAGCCTACCAGTTTCCATGACTAGTCTATAATCTCTGCCTTGTCTTTAGCCAGCTTTTTAAGTCACCCTTTTATGATCACTTTATTATTTAGTCACCCTGTTAATGATGTACTGTGAAAAGTGTTACTAATGTGTTACAAATAAATAATTTCTCTCTTTACTCTTGTTTTAGCCTACTATCTTCTTCTTAAGAGTTCCTTTAGCTATAACAAGAAAACCAAACCCCATCAAATTCAGGGTTTATGTTGTTGTCTCTAGTGATTTAGCTGTAGTTTTGGCAAGAATTGCTCCCTTCCGCCAATAAAATAGAAGCTTAAGAGCAGAGTGCTGAGACTGCAAGAAACCCCTCTAACTACAGATGACCTGGATTCGATGCTATTATTAAACACAGGCTAAGCAGGTGATTGTTTACCTATAACACTCATCTGGATCAGATTCAACTGAGCAGGTGTTGATGGTATTGTTTTGCCATCTACTCATCTACTACATCTACAACCAAGAGACCAAAGCATATGCTGAAGATCCTCTTAAGTCCAAGCATTGCAAGTATGTACCTTCTATATATGTGGAAATACCCTGCTTGAGCAACGTCTCCTCTTTTCCACAGTCTCCTGGTCTGGAAGATTTGAAGAGTGGTGAAGAATCGCTGTTAAGAAAGGCATCTGCAGATTTTGGCCCTTTTCACCATGTTGTTATGTTCTTGTAGGGGTTTTGGAGCTGCAGAAGCTTAGCACAAGATTGGACTCTGCATTTTGAATAGTGTTGGTGACTTTAATTTAATTTGACCTGGAAGACCAGGTTACCCACACACCACCCCTGCCAAAATACTCAGGGACTTTTAGTTGACTCAACTCTGAACAAGGAAAGCACTTCCACATAAACATACACAGGTCTGTCAACACACGCAGGTCAGCTGTATCAGATCCACAAGATCTAAAATTGCATAAAAACCACCGTGACATATGCAATTCACTTGTTCTTTAATATTCTCTGATATGACCAGAAACTGACCAGTGGTGCATGGGCAGGCAGGAGGCAGCCAGTGGGCCCCCATGCTGGGACACCACAGGATCTGTGGCCTCATCCTGCCATCACCACACAAACCCCTTCTGCATCACTTGCCCCTCACAGGGTCAAGGTCTTCAAGGTGCCTGGTGACCCATGAGAACCCATAGTCTGCCCCAGACCCATGGGGACCCTTAGCCCCATCTCAGGGTACTGCTCCTAGCTGCAGACCTCCAGTGGAGATGGGGACTTCCTGGGGACAAGGACTTCTGGGCACTGGTATAGGAGGGTTCCTGTGAGGTCAGGGACCTTCAGACTCTCAGGGAACATGCCATTTGGGGGTCATGGGCGGGTGACATCCCCACACTGAAGTGGCCCTGTTCCCAGCTCCATGGCCCTCTACTCCCCCTCAAGGAACCTGCTGTAACAGGGTCAGGGCCAGAGTGTTAGAATCACTCACAAATTTCTCTCCAGAGGAGCTGAAAGACTTATTTAAAATTTGAAATCCTGGTTGTGTCAAAGCAGATCTTAGGCACAGCTGCATTGCCACTGCATGTCACAAGTGACACAGGGACTAGTGGGAGCTCTGGGACTGAGCATACTGGAAGCATATGGATGGGGGAGCTGGGCTGGCCGTGCTAGGTAGGACATGCTTGCTGGCAGCCTGGGAGGGCATTCTCATTGCGTGTTCTCAGTGGGCACTGGTAGCACAGAGATGGGCTATCCTGGGAGTCCTAGTGTAGCAGTACTGGCAGCACTGGGCTGAGGGTACCGGGACATTGGACCACACTGAGATGAGAGGCCCTGGGGGCAGTACGAGCAGTGTGTTTTGGGGTGTGGTTTAGAGGCTGGATGTGCTAGGCCAGGCGTTTTGGGGGAGTATTTGTGGTCCATTGTGGATATTTGTGGGCCATGGACTGGTTTTGGGGACTATTTGGGGTGCCTAAGGGTCATGGAGTAGCTGTCCCCCTCCATGTCTGAGCACTGGAGGTGAAGGAGGTTTTGGAATTCAATGTGATGCTGGAGTGGGAGTCCCCTCAGGATAACAGCAACTCCAAGGGCAACCACTACACTGTGCAGAAGGTGATGGGGAAACCCTTACCCACTGCTGCCCAACTGCCTCCCCTCAGAACACCCAAATGATGCCTGAGTCCTCTTCTGGTTGCAAGGGGACAGCCTGGATGCCAGTGTTCCACTTCTGGCCTCGGTGGGGGAACCCTAGACACATGGATCTCCTGGCTGCAGGGGGTCGCCCACACACCATCCCATCCTTGTCCTGAGGGGCCATCTGGGCATCTGGGTCCTATCCAGAGACCATCTCAGGGAGGGCACACCAAAATCTGGATCTCTTTGGGGAGCTGCCCAGATACATGTCTCCTCCTGCTTCTGGTGGACACCCCAAATACCTGGGAATTTTGTGGTTTGGGGTGCCACCTGTCCTCTGTCTCTGAGAGCCCAAAGAGAGAGCAGGTGTGGACAAAACCACCTCTCTTTCCTGCCCCCACATCCAGCTGCCTGGATCTTCCTGGGATTTTGAGATTGAGCAGGGAGTCCCTAACTCAGGCCATGTGTCCGTGTGTGTGTCCAGGACTTACACTGAAGCACTCGAGTTCCAGCATGACCCGTGCTCGAGCCCGTGGCTCGAGGCACCTCGGTAGCTGAATCACTGCCCTCATCTGCGCTGTACCGGGCAGCCCAAGGAGGGGCGACACCTGAGGGGACGGAGGGGGTCGGGGCACCCCCACTGCTGTCCGTCCCAGCCCAAGGTGGAATGTAGATAGACATCAAGGGGAGCAAGGCAATTTTGGGGCTCCTAACCACATGTTCCCCCAATCCAAGGTGGGGTGGCTGAAGAACAATGGGCCATCAGGGAGGACCCCTTCAGCCAGGAGTCCCTGGCCCACCACAGCTGCAAACATGGGACTCGATGATCTGTAAGAAGTCCCTTCCGATCCGGAAGGGAACTTCCATGGCTCCGCGACAGCCGGCTGACAGGGCCGGGCGTTACCTGGCAACAAGCGACACCACAAACACAGGGACCCGCGATCGGGGCTCTGGAAGGCAGAGAAAGAGGAGGAAGGAGGGTGCTGGCTGTCCTCATTCCTAGCTGCAGCTTCCTTCCGAGCACGGAGAAAGGACAGGTGCTGTGTTTTCGGGCAAGGCAGCAGCCATGGCGTCAGGCAGCCTGTTTCAGCTGCTGGATGAAGCCATCGGGACGCCCGAAGTCAATGTCAACTTGGAGGCGCTCCGCAGACTGCTGAGGGTCATATTGGAACACCTGAGCCTGCTGGGTCTGCAGGACGTGATCCCCCAGGAGGGGGCTCAGGAGGCCGCGACCGCCCCGGCGCAGAGCACTCCCGCCGAGGTTTGGGACACAGGGCAGCCTTCCCAGCCGCCGGGGGAGGATGAGCTGCAGGGCACCAGGAGCGGCTCTCCTGTCGCCTCGGAGGCTGCCGATATGGTACAGATGGAGAAGACTGATGCCAAAGAGAGTGGCATCTCCAAGGTAGAGGCTTTTCCCACCCCCCTGGGTGCTCCGCCCAAGACTCTCACTCCCCTGGGGTCTGTGCCCTTATATGATGGTTTGGTTGAAGCCCAAGCTCTGAGCAGCATGTTGACTCTCATTGTGGGAAAGGGAGGGAGATTTGGAGAGAAAATCTGGGGCTGAAACACTGCTCAGGGTGCCTTGGGCCTTCCCATATTGGGTGTTCTCCTGCTGAGCCAGGATGTGCCGTAGGCTCCCCAGGGCAGGAGTGGGATTCTCTGGGGAGCTGCTTGCCTGGGGCTCACCCCCACCACGTGTCTCTCCCCCAGGAGTCCCAGAAGGAGATGGCTGGGATTAAGGCCATGCAGTTCAACATGGGAAAAGAAATCCAGAGGATCAAGGAGGCACTTGGCCAGGTGAGCTGCCACCATCAGCATGCTAGTGACCTCTCTGTGCACCGGAGGTTCAGCTGCATCCGGCCATGCCAGATGAATGGAGGGTGCAGCCCACAGTGCCCAGCTATCTGGCTGTGCCCCCAGGTGCAGGCAAAGGTCCTGCAGGTCCCCAGGGACCCTGCCATGAGGTTCATCCCCCTTACACCCCTCTCCTAGACCACGGATCTCTGCAAGGATCTCTGTAAGGAGATCAATGAGATGAAGGCCACACAGTCCCGCATGGGAGAAGACATCCGGATGATCCAGGAAGCACTTCACCAGGTGAGCTGCTGCCTTTGGGAGGGAATTGGGCCCTCCCTGCCTCCCTGCCTCTCAAGACCTTGCCCTGCCACCCCTGCCCTGTGTCCGTGGGTGTCACCCACTGTGAAGGTCACTGGGAGGGAAGAGTGGGAAGGGTGTCCTGTGAGGGAAGCATGGAAACTCAGCCTTGCTCACTAGGAGGCCCCCACCTCTGCCTGCAGATCAACCTGGCAGTAGAGGTCACTGCCGGCCTCAGCCAAAGGGTTGCTGAGGCATTTTGAACTAAACAGTCCTGAAAAAAGGGAAAATGTGGAAAGAAAGAAGGTAAAGATCTACCAGTACTTGGCAGCCACAGCCCACCTAGCATGTCTCTGGCTTAGGCACAAGCACAATTGTGGATGCTTCGGGGTCCTGATTGCAGTCCCTCTTCTCACTCCACTCCAGGGGAACCTCCAGGATGCTGCTGGCCAGCCACTGGTCCTCCACGGCCAGCCTGCCCCTGCCAAGCCCTACACCTCAGACATGGACAAGCTGGGGCAGAGCCCTGCTACACAGAGCACCACCCCTGGGGTGCAGACAGGGACCCCCAGTGTCCAAAGTGGCACCACTGTGACACAGCCCAGTTTCCAAGCAGGCCTTCCAACTATGGAGAGCATCCTCAAAGACCTATCTGAGCTCCAGGGCCAGATGTCCTCCCTGCAGAACCTGGCCAGAGACCTGCAGGGTGAGAAGGAGAAGGTAAGCCCATATCAGTCCCTAAGGGGGCAGCAAGAATGCCAGGGGGATTTGGCAGAGAGGAAGCAGGCAAATGAGACCATGGGGTCCATGCTCTGACTCTGCCACTACCACCCTTCTCAGATCAGAGAGCTGCAGGATGCCCTTGGAAAGCTGGGTGTGACTGTAGCCAAGTACGACGTGGATGGCACCAAGGAGAGCCCCCTACAGCTGGAGTAAGAGGATGGGGAGAGGATTTTGTATCCTACGGGGCTGCAGGGGAACCAGGAGGAATGGAGGGTGGCAATCCAGGAGCATCAGATTTGGGGAGCAAATGGCCTTGTGGAGGTTCAGCCTGCCTTGTGCCCTCATCTTGTTGGCTAGGTCTGCACTGCAGGAGATTAAGCAGGAGCAGAAGGAGCTGAGACAGGAGCAGAATATTACCAAGGCCATACTGCAGCAGGTGGTTACAGATGACCAGCTTCAGGATCAGGTGAAGTTTGGAGGCAGCACTCCAACTGTTGTCTTGAATGGCAGGCTGCTCCTTGTGGGGTTCCTGGCCACATTCCCTGCCTGGTCAGGGCCATCTGGGCACCAGGTTCTGCTGGCTGCATCCATTCTATCTCAAAATCTATTCATTCTCTCCTTTCTGCAGCTGAATGAGTTGAGAGCAATGATGGGGACTGGGAGGCAGCAGCAGGGAGAGTCACAGACGGACAACAAGCTTGTGAGGAAGCTCCTACACCGCTGTGAAAGGCTCCAGCAGCAGGTGGACTCACTGGTGCCACAGCAGGCGCAGAGGTCACTGCCAGAGAAGACCCAGGTGGGCAGCTAGCAACATGGAGGGCTGTATCAGGACCCTCTGTCTGTGCTCACTGTAATGTAGAGCAGCCCCTTGCTACCCCCCAGCTTGGTTTGGACAGGTCAGCAGTATGGCAGGAAATTAAAGCCTTGATACAAATGTCTGGCTGGCACTGAGTGCTCTTAGCCAAGTAACCCACATCTGTCCTTGAGGGCAGCCAGATACCTCTTGCATGACACTATCTTGTCATCTTTCTCCCTGGAGCAGGAGGAGGAGCTGCTAAAGAGCATCCAGGCCACTGTTGTGCGGGTGGAAGGGGACTGCGAGCAGCTCAGCTACCTCACAGGGAGCCTCCAGGATGACCATCGCCAGCATCAGAGGGATATCGAGGTTGGTGGCTGGACCCCCAGAGGCTCAAAGTATCCCCCAGGCACACCAAGGCTGGTCTGATCACACAGAAGTCTGATCCCCTGCCCACCTGCTCGCAAGGCCTTTCTTGATTCAAATGGCCTTTCCCAAAGAGCAGGGAGCCCTGGCTGGCCAGAACACAGCTCTGACTCTGCTGTGGTGTCATGAGATGCTTTTTGCATTGGAAGGCTCTGTTCCGGTCCTTGGAGGGTCTTGAGAAGAAAGCAGACAAGGAGGACCTGCTGCTGCTGGTATGGTCTTGGGAGGTCCATCTTCAGCCCAGGGGATCTTGGGCAGGGTGATGAATGCACTTGGCTCTTTGGGCATGCAATGGCAAACTGGCTGGATGGGGACGGGGGGGAGGGTGTGTGTACTTCTAGACAGGCTGCAGATCCCTTGCCAGGTCCCTCTGTCCATCTCTTCAAGTCCTTTTGACCCTATGGGGGTGATGGCATAAGCAGGCCACACAGCCTTGAAAAGGGCATGATGGCCTCAGAGGAATGTTTCTGCCTCTATCCCCAACACACAGAGGCTGGCCCTGCCTCTTGTACCTCTGCCCTGTCCCACCTCTCTCCTGCCTTTCGTCCCTGCTAGAAAGTGGACAAAGCTGCCCTGGGCAGCAAAGTCAGTTGCGCCCATTTTGATGAAACCATGGAGCATCTGGAGGAGAGGATGCGGGAGTTGCTGAGACGTGTGCAAGGTCAGGAGCAGCGCTGGCAGGAGGCCCAGCAGCGGTTCAGTGATGCCCTGGACTCCAAGGTAAGGGGTGCCTTATTCTCACAGTACAAAACTGGCTCCTTGGGGGCTTTGCAGCCTGAGGCAGCCTCCCTGTGAGGTTTCCCCCTCTGCTGGCTTTTCCCTGTGGACTACCATGTTCCATCCTGGAGCAGCTGGTTAAGGGTATGCATCTGTCCACAGCTGGATCGCGCGGAGCTTGGGCCTTTCCAGAAGCAGCTAGAGGATAACTGGGCAAAGATCATTAAGGATCTCAAGGATGAGTTGACAGTAGAGATTGGTGATGCAGCTGGAATTAAGAAGTGAGTGCAGTGGGATGGTACTGGCTTTGGCAACAGCACTGGCCTCATTCCTTCCTGTATGGTACAGTGGCATCAGAACAATGTAGCCAACAAACCCCAGGGACGCTGATAAAGCAGCTGCACCTTTTTAACCTATCAGTATCAGGTTGGTTCCCCACATCAAAGGAGGCACAAGAATGGGCATCTGCAAAACGAAGCTGTGCAAACCAGAACTGGGGTGTGGGTGCAGAGGTTCAAGGATGGAGAACAGAGGGTTGTTTGCCTGGGCAAGGGTGCAACACATGGTGCCACAGGCCTCAGTCATGACCTGCCCACCTTTGCAAGATGGAGGGACGTTGTAAGCGCTGACAAGGCAATGACACCAGGGGAAGAGCTGGTTTGGATGGCAGTGTGGGTGCCTGCCCCCTTCCCATCATGTCCCTGCCTGCTCTGGGCAGCTGTGGGCCACAGACACAGTTCAGCAGTTCCAGTGCCGCCAAGGCAAGCTTATCTCCTTGTTCCCTTGGATGAGAAGAAAACCAGGCTCAACATGCCACAGCTCCTTGTGCAAACATTGAGGCTCCCTGCAGCAATGTGCCTGGCACCTGTTGCTGCCTGTGAGCTGCTGGCTGTGTGCACTGCAGCCCTGTCAGGAGCTCACCCAGCCCTTTCTCCCTTAGGCAGCTGCTGGTCCCTTTCAAGTGCCTGTCCTGCGACCGGCAGCTCAACGTGCAGGTGCCTGGCCCGTGAGTAGTACCCGGCACTGGTATACTGGGGGGCTGTGTGGGTGGGACAGGGATGGGTATGCTTGTCCCCTGCTGTCTCAGGCACAGGGGTTAGACTCTGCTGAGGGGTCTGGGGGGCTTGACTCTGCTGAGCCCCCTCTGAAGCCATGTCTTTCAGATGTGGAGTGTTCCCTCCAGAACCACCTCTCTGAGGGCATCAGGCAGAGTGGTGCTGTGGGGTACAAGTCTATGGGTTTTGGTACTCTGCCCCAAGCTGGGGTGTCTTATTTGTCCCCTGTCACCCACCCATGGCTCCTGCCCTCCCCAGGCACATTGACACACTGCCACTGATTCCATCGCTGCCCAGCAGCCATGCTCCACACCCCTCTACCAGCGGCACAGAGGAGCAAGCACAACAGAACGGTCACAGGTAGGGGACATAGGGACCCATCACTGGCCTCTGTTATGCTGGGTAGTCCTGCCTTGGCAAGGGAGATCTCGACCCTGAATCTGAGGCACAGGGGGCCAGGGGGCCTGGGCAGGGTAGGCTAGGGGAGCAGAGGGTCAGCTGTACTTGCCCCAGGTGTCTGGGCTTTTAAAGCCCATACTGCACTGCTCAAGCCCTGGTCTCAGTGGCACTGAAGCCAGATATTATCAGTTGTATCTGGTCTCAGCCTGACCTCAGGCTTGGTGGGGACTCAGCACAGTGGGACAGGCATGGGTTTCCTGCAGCAGTTGTTGGGGAGTCAGCAGGGACATCTGTCAGTAGGGAGCACCCTCTGCCCCCCTCTCTGGCACAGTGGGATGAAGCTCAGTGCTGGACAATGAGCACATCTCCATGCTCCATCCCTCAGGAAGGTGCTCAGTAGCAAGTTCCTCAAGTCACAGAGCTGCAAATGTCAGGACACATCCAGTGCACCACTCAAGCATGTCCTACAGCTCTCCAAAAAGGTAGGGATGGTGAAGGGAAGAACATCAGGGAGTAACAAGGCTGGGAGAGAGATGCTGAGCCATCTGAAAGCCACCCTACCTCAGTTTCCTCAAGGAGAGATGGGTTGGGAGTGTTGCTTGGGGATGCTGAATTGAGCCCCACATTGCAGCCAGCCATTCTCTCCTTCCCAGCCTACCGTGACTGAGCTGCTGAGCAGAGATGATGGCAGCGTGGATCAGGTGGAAAAGAGGGCACAGGATGAGCTGGGTATGGCCTGTCAGGGCACCAGTCCTGGGGGGAGAGCACCAGCTGTGTGCTGGTGATGGGTGGGCAGGGCTCTGTCTGCACACCTGGGCAGGTGCCGGGAGGGTCTGGGGTCTGGGCAGGCTGAGGGGGGTGGAAGCAGGATGGAGGGGGGTGACTGGTGGGATGGACAACTAGTCCTTGGGTGTGTTCAAGACAGAGTGCAGTGTGGAGATGGCCCTGGCCAGTGTGGGAAAACAGCCCATATGTTGGAGGGCAGGGGCCAGTACCCTGTCCCTGAGGGTCTCTGGCCATGCAGATGCCCCTGGGCTTCAAGGCACTTACCTCTGTCCTTTGTCCCCAGGCCCCACCACCTTAGAAGAGGACCAGTGAGCTTCAGATGTCAAACCCTGATCCTGGGCACTGCAAATCCTGTCCCCCTGGATGGAACTCGTAGCCAGGCAGCTAGATGTCACTGGATGTTTGGAGCCCTGCATGAAATAAAGGACCAGGACAGCTGCCCAAAGGGATTTCTTTTCAAGTTAATAAAAATATTTTAACCTGCTGTGTTTGAGATATTCTAAGCAAGACTGATGTCAAAACTAACCTCTCACTTCAGAGCTGCTACCCTAAAGCTGGACAGGTGCCACAGGGAAGGGTGAAGTTTTGGTGGGGACAGGAGCAGTAGAGTTTGGGGTGAGGCCCCAGACTGGGTCATGTGGGTACGTGGGGGGTGTCTCTGAGCCTTGTGGAAGGGCTGGAGGTGCCTCAACCCACGGGCTGTGGAAGTGCAAAAGGTGTAGCTCCCCACCCATGCTGCTGGTGCCCCTGAACTGAACTTTGGCAAGGCTACTGCAGCGCCACACATCTTGGGGGAACTTGAGATGAGCCCAAGAAGCACTGCTCCCTCTCCCACATCAGGCTCAGGGCAGGGCTTAATATCATCATCATCATCATCATCATCATCATCCATGATTTACACTCTGAGTGAGGAGTGAGCTGGAGCACCTCCTCGTGGCCTGGAAACTAGAGTGCACCTTCCTGACTCCTCTCAGGACACTGCACTTACAGCATTAATCTGGTCTTTACAATGGGCTTGGACCTGCTTTGAACTATCAGTGTCCTTTGCTTCTTGGCATCATTATTTTATATCACATCAGCAGTCACATTAATCACTGCTGGTCAAACAAAAGTGCCAGTATAAGAAGTTCATCGTTCCCCTGGGCTGGCTGTAGAGGACAGACATGAGTGGTGAACTCTGGCCCTGACCCAGCAAAAGTGTGCAGGGGGAGCAGAGGGTCATGGAGCTGGGTACGGGCCCACCTCATCGTGGGTACATCACCCACCCCTGACCTGCAACACTGCATGTCATCTGCGCGCCTCAGAGCTGCCTGAGCTCCCTGGGTCCCCAGCCAGTCACAGAGGTTCCTTTCCCCCTAAGTCCTCAACCCCCCAGCCTAGATGTCTTTGTTCTCACAGATCAATTTCTCCCTGAATATCCTCACCTCTGGCTGTCTCCATTCCCTGGAGGGTCCCACCTGGGGCAACACTGCAGTGTGGCTCAAAACCACCTCATTTAAGACACCAGTTCCAGGTTATGAGTGACACAATAAATTACTGAGCTCAGCCAGTTTAAATAAAGACAAAGTTCAGTTCATACTTTTTTTTTGGAGTTTGGTGAGTTTTTGTGTGGAGGATTTGGGTAGGCAGCAAAGCACAGCTGGCTCACCATAGCTCCAGTGGGAAGTTCCTCTATGTGGGAAATTCAGGTCTAAATGATGGACCCATACAGAGTGACAATTTTACAGAATATAAGGCAAAACCTAAAAATTATCCAAACTTCAGTTCTTTTTTGCTCAACCCAGCTATCAGCTCTATTCATGCTGCTGAGGCCCTATAATGCACTACAGTGTTTTATCCTATGTTTAAAAAGGCCCCTTTTAGCTTAAATAAATCCTCAGATGTGGCTTTTTGGAGGGGATTTTGAGCAATGAAGGGACTTGGAGGGAGAAACATCCTGCTACGCTTCATTCTGGGGAGAAAAAGCCTCTTCCCAGAGCAGGAGAAATTATAAAATGGAAAAAATTAAATGAAATTATGAAATTTTATCCCAACAAACTGGATAGGAAAAGGGGAAAGGCCCCTGGAGGGGGCAATTGGGCAAACTGGCAAACTGGTGACACATGAAAAGCCTCCACTCCCCCCCGAGCAGCATATAGGTTAATTCTGGAAGGGTGTAGGGATACTTCTGGAGCTGTTTCTTCCCCATGTCCACTGCTGGTGCTGAAAAAAACAAGTCTTATTTTCACTTAAAAGGGGACAGTCTTCTCAAAAACAAAGGGGTAGGGTGTTTATCAACCCCCAACAAAAACAAAGGGGTTGGGGAGCACTTTCTCCTCAAGGCAGCAGTGCAGATTCTTTAACAAGCTCCTCTCTAATTTGGAGATTTCTTCCCTGTGGGCATTGTTTCGAGGTGGAAAATCCCCATCTCCCGTGGTGCTAGCTGCTCCCTTGGGGAGAAGGCCCAAAATGGAGCAAACATACCCAAAACCAGATATTAAAACACAGACCCCCCCGGTTGCACTAGAGCTGTATTTTCTGCCTTCTGGATGTAACAAGCTGCTGAATTTTAAAATTGCCTTTTGATCTCCGTTTTTATAATCACCCATCAGCACCAACAAATTATTAACAGTTGATAAAAAGTTGAACAGTTGTAAACCCACCCCCAAAATCCATCTCTTTCCACTTACAATGGACCTCAGTGAGGAGCAGAAGAAGACTAACACCCTCACCATTGTGGAGGGCCTGAAGTCCTCACTCAGGTTTGCCCCTCCATGCCTGCTGCACCTCCCTTGGATGCACATTTCCCACTCAGTGTGATCCTGAATTGTTAGCGGAAGAGGAGCAGCATGGGGAGAAGCAGGAGGCAATGGCTAAAACTCCCCCCAGGAATGTTCAACCTCAAACCCCAAATTCCTGCAAAATGCACCCTTGGTTCCAGCTTTGTGGAAAAAGCTTTCTTGTGGGAAAAAAAAAAAAACCTTCAGGTACTCCCCTCTTTCATGGGCAGGTATGAGGTGTGCCTGTCACTCAGGAGGGTTTTGGGTCCAAGGGTCCATGTGCCAGGGCTGCAAGGTGCATCTGCTGGCTCTGCTCAAGGAGTGGGGGCTGTGCACCCTCCACACCCAACCATCTGCCCTCCCATCTGCTGACAGGATGCTGTTGAGCTGCCCTGGAGCAAAAAGAGGCTGATTTCCTTGCCACCACAATGCCAGAGAGCCAGCTGTGGGGCTATTGAGTTACACAAAAAGGCAGGAGGTTTGGGGTTTTTTGTATGAACTTTCAAATTAAATATCCATAAAGCTTTTCAGACAAAAAGTGGATGGAGTGTTGCAAGCTCATCTGTTGGAGCAGGATGCTGCAAAGAAGTGCTTTGCTTTACACATCACTTGACCTTGTCTTTCAAGGAAAGACAACTTCACCATGAGCCAAAGAGGGAAAAAACTAATTACAAAACTGAGCAGGGATGTAATGTGTGCTTAGGTGTGACCTGTGTTTTGTCAGGACCTTTGTCTAAAATTCAGGTCCCAAAGATAAAAGTTGCTGCCTTTCCTGATAGTTTCTCCTCTTCCTCAGACCAAGCTGAAGACTGCATGTGGATGGGGAGGCAATTCTGGCAGCAAAGGAGAGACTGGGACTGCAAGAGGCAGAGACGTGCCCAGTCCTGTCTGGGCTTGCTGATAACAGCACTTTATTCCATGGCTGAACCCAAATAACAACGTTCTGCTGCTTCAAGATACTGGTTCATTTAGTTTTGTTCCCCTTCTATTCACTTGCAGGCAGGGAAATGGGGGACGAAATTCTGTCTGTGGCCTCTCTCCCTGCTTACATCCTGGCAGTGAATACAAAGCCCTGAAAAGGCCCAATCCTAAGTGATCCTCAGAGACATAAAACATGGGTTTAACCCACTTCCTCTAAATTCTCTGCAAATACTAAGCAGAAAAGTTTCCACTTGCAAAACCTTATTATGAGACATCTAGCAACCCGAGCAAAGCCCATTTTCTTCCTCAAGATGAGTTTTGGAAAGCTTTTAGGGACATTCTCCCTGTTTCTCTGGTCCATGCTTCCACTGACAAACAGCTGAGGAACTGAAAATACCTCTGTTCTCCCACTGAGAAGCAAAAGAGAGAAACATGATTATTAAATTAGATGTTATAAGGAAAATGAAATGGGTCTGGGGGAAGAGTGGGGCTGTTTGCTGTTGACTGGAGTGTTTGTTGGGGTGGTGGAAGTGTTTGCATTTGCAAGGTTCATAGTGGATTTTTGGGGAAATCAGGGACAGAGTGTGAGCAAAGCTGACCCCTTGCCCAGCCAGAGCAGTGGCCAGTCATTCACCTGTGAAAGTGCGGGGGGGAAAGGCGAAGACTTCAGTCTGACTATCAGCACCACAGAAAGCCACCTGCCCGCCAGCATAATCCACAGCCACCTCCATGTGTTGGACAGTGTGGCTGTGGGGAAGAAACATGGGCTGGGCCAGGTGAGAGCCTGCAGCTGCCCCAGCACTGCCCCACGGCCCAAACCCCCCATTTGGGGCTGAGACCAAAGCAGCCCTTATGGGACATGAATTCCCAAGCCAATCTCCAGTGCCCCCTCAGGAGCAGGACAAACCTTCATGGCCCAGCAGTGACAGTCCCCCACAAAGTCCTGCTGACCCAAAACACAGCAGAGAGACTCAAAACTCTCCATTCCTGAGGGCAGAGGAGCTGGGGGTGATTCCTGCAGTCCAGCCATCCAATGACACCAGGATTTGGGGTGAGCTGTGGCTGGATCCAGGGTCATGGTTGCTGGCAGGGAGAGGGATGTTCATGAGCCTCTATGCGTTGGAATATCACCTCCAAAAATTGCACCAGAGCATCACTTCCAGGCACTGAACCCAAATGGGAGTTCAGTAAGTCCCTGAAGCCAAACTCACCTCTCCATATCCCTCTGAGTCTTCCTCTAGAGAGCACTCCAAGATGTTTGGAAAAAGAAGACAACCCCAAAGATTTTTACCTCTGGATCTTGCCCTGGGCCTTCCCCATATCCACCCTGCTGCACAGAGAAGGCAAGATCACCTGAGGTGGGAGACACAATGCCCTTCATCAGGGCATCACCTCTCTCCACACATAATTAGTGTCCTAATTTGGGTGCTAATTAAGCATCAACAGCATTCTGCACCTCCCACTTTCAGTCTTCTATCCCTTAAGGCTAATCAGGAATAATTTCCTGATTTTCTTTTAAATAAATGAGCATCTGTGATGCTTTCACTTTCCAGCCAAATCTGCCTTCCCATTCTTGCCTAATTAATTCCCTTTTTCCCAGTTTTTACCCTCCGAGCACCTTTCAATTGTCACTGCTTCTACCAGCATGTTGGTCTTTCAAGTAAAATCCTCAAGCTATTTCCAGCTCTGACATCAATAGTGATGGCTGTACCTTCCTCTCTGTGCACCTCGAGGGGAGTAAATTGGGGTGTTTAATACCGAATTTCCTTTCCCCATTGCTAGAAAACCACTGGGACTATCTTTACTCACGTGGGCAAGGCTCCCACGCCTGCAAGATATGATGGAAGATTCCCCCATTACCACCAAGTTTTGGATTAACCATCAACTCCCTCCAGCTCCAAAGCAAAAATCCCAGAGGAAAAGAACACAGGGAGAGAAGATGATCTGAAAAATGGACGGCTTGGGGCCAAAATTGGTGATATTTTTGGCTCCAATACCTGTTCAAGGTGGTTCAGACATCCTGGAGAGGAAGGGAGAAAGATGCTTAGGGCTGCTTTCCTGTAAATAAAAGCAAAAAGGGAGGGGGAACAGATTCTGGGGCTATGTTTTGTCTCACTCATAGCAGGTCACCATCTGGTTGCTGGCACTTGGCCTGGAGCTCTGCATGGCATTGCTGGATCCATGACATCTCGGCAGCTTCACCATGTTGCTGTTCCTCCAGCCTTCAGCACAGGCAATGGAACCAGGAAAGAAACTGTGATTCCTGGTCACTCAGCACCCAGCAGAGCCCCTTCAGCATGGCCTGCAGCCCTGCCTCGAGTCTTGGGAATGAAAGAGAAGGAGGAGGATGCTGGAGGGGGTATGAAGCAGTGTGGCCCCCATGGTACAGCCAGATGGCAGCACCACCCACCAGCATCTCCTGTCTTGTCTCCTCTGCTGCCTCAGTCAGCCCAGCATGTCACTTGTCCTCCTCTTGCAGGGTTTTTTTGGGAAGCTTCAAACTGCTTCTGCAGGGAAAAGGGGTTTATACTCCTGGAGAAGGGAAGAAAAGAAGGAGAGAGGGCTGGAACCCCTAAAGTACCATGGACACGGCCAGCGCAGATGGCCCCACCCTCACCCTCCTCTGCAGCTGCACTGAAGCAGATATGTACACTCATACCCATGTTATAATGAATTTCATAGTTATGCTGCACACACACCCTCACCTTATCAATACAGTTATGCAAACACACAGGAACAGGAGCCCTCCACAGCACAGGTGCCAGGTGAGAGCAGGAGTTTGGAATCTCCAATATTTAGGTTTGGTCACAAAACTACCACCCACTATACTGTTTCATACTTAATCCTTACTAAATTGCAGCATTTCAGCTCGGTTTTGGCTTCTAGATGCTTGCATTGCTTTTTTCCCCTAGAAAGACAGGGAAAAGCCTTGCCTCTGCTCAAAATACATATTCTGGGGGCTGAGTTTTAAGGGAAATTAGAGTCGTTCAGGCAGGGGGGGGAGTGTCTAAGATGGGGATCCACTCACCATGTAGCAGCGAGCGGCCTCCTGGAGCAGCACAGTGGGGTGGGCACGATGCTCACCTCTGCAGGCGGTGCAGATGAGGACTCCATCACAGTGACAGAAGACAGTGAGGTGCCTGTGGCACAGATCCTGCGCTGGCAGCAGGGCCAGCTCCTGCACGCCTGCCACCACATTGGCCAGCTGCTGGCTGGGGCAGAAGCCACTGATGCCTTGTGAAGGCTGACCTAGAACAGAGGCTAGACGGAGTTAAAGAATAAAGTAGGTATTTATTAAAAGGTCTCAATGGACACACCTTGGGCAGCACAAGAGCCCAGCCAGGGCTACACCCAAGATCAGCCCTAAATAGTCACAAAATGGATGACCTATCACGAAACCTCTCACTTTTTTAAGTTCTAGTCCATTAGCATATTGGAGTTAATTGTCCAATTATAGCTCTAGGTTTGGAAGCCACATCCTTCTTGTTTTCCTCTCTTCGGTCCACCGTTGTTTATGCTTTTGGGTCTGAGATTTGGATCAGTTTTCCTTGGCCCCCAGCTAGAGAAGGAATTGTTTTGTCCACCTATTCAGTGAAGACAGCTAACTATCCATTAATGTGAATCTAAGAACTACACACTAAAGCAGTACAGAACCCGAAAAATATAAAAGCTAAAACCTGAGGCATCACCACCGTGCGGGAATGGCACCCGGCACTGCAGGCACGCAGCGCCGCCCGCCGCGCACGGCGACAGGCAGCGCCGGCAGAAATTGTGGCCGCAGCTCAGGATCGTGACAGGATCCCGGAAGAAATCCAAGCAGACAGCACAGGTGGTTTCCTCCTGGAAGAAACCTGAAATCTGACGGCCTTTCCCGCGGCCATGCCTGTTTACAGGACGCGCTCGGGGAGGCGCGCACGGAAAGAGGCCTGGCCCGGTGCTCCTGAGGCGGCGGCGGGCCGGGACGCTGGGGCCGGCGTCCGGAGCCGCCCGAGCAAAGGCAATCCCGGCGGGTCCGACATTCCCATCGCCTCAGGCATGGAACAGCCCCTCGGGCCAGCGCCAGCCGTGGTTTACGGACAGAAGGGAACGCAGGCAGCGGCAGCTGGGGCCCAGGAGGGACGAGTTAGTGACGAGGCGAACTCTCAGCCCTCCGGCTGCGCCGGGGGAAGAAGAGTTATGCCAGAAGGGGGCTCCAGGAGACAAGGATTAAAGCAGGAATGTGGCGAGTGAGCTGAGTTCCCTGGAGCTCGTGTGTACACCAGCTTGGAGCGGGAGGGTTAAAGTGAAATAAAACCCCACCGCTGTGTGTATTTTAACTATAATAACGGAGTTCACGGAGTTTCAATATATTATATCTCATTTTAATATAAGACATATATATGTTTAAAAAAAATTGCAAATTTTATTATAGAGCTATAAAAATAATAAGAAATACATTATGTTTAAAATACTAATCAGGAATTGTAGTTACGAATAAGGTAGATAAAACAATAAAAGCAGTCCGATGTTCCCAAACAGTTGTAAAATCCGCTCTGCCCCAAAACTGATCAGCTTTGGCTTTTTTACGGGAAAAAAAATAGGGAGAAATTATGAGGAAAAAAACCGCACCGGGCATTCGTAAGTCGCAAAAAACGCCGTTTATAGCCTCAGATTTGCCTCTGCCGGGGGCGTGGGAGCGCATGGAAAACTCGTCATTGTTTGATCTCGGCCAGCGGCGCTGTACGGTCCCGCCACTGCCTCCTCCGGGTGTGGAGCGGGGCAGGGCGGGACTTCGAAACCGAACTTAAACAAACCCGAAGATGGCTGTCTCGGGGCAAAAAAATAAAAAAGAAAGGGACCAAAATAAAATAAACAAACAAAACAAATCCTCTTTTTTTTTTTTTTAATTATACTTCTAAGAAACATCCGGAAGATTACTTTGGTTATCAGCAGACCAACCTAATGCTTAGTTAATTCTTAATTGTTTCAGGCACTTACTATTCTTTCCGAAGAATCTCAGCCTACATAAGGATTCTGCAGCAGCAAGAAAAGTCAGGAATATGCTAGGTATAAATATTTTCCCAGGAATTTTCTCCTCGGGGTGAGGTGGCGGTGAAGGGGCTACACTAAGAGAGCGGGCGAGGCGAGGCAAGAAAAAAGCTGCCTCTCGGGGTGGCCGCTGCCTTGGGTGGCCGTAGCGGCGGCGATGCGGTGTGAGCTGCCCCTCGGGGTGGCCGCTGCCCCGCGTCCCAAAGAGCTGCGCCGCAGGACTGGCAAGGCGGCGATATCGGGGCCGAACGGAATCGTGCCGGAGTCACCGGAAGAGCTACCCCGAGGGCGAGACGGCGCTACAAGAGGCGCACCGAGCGGGTGGTGAGGTGCGAGCCGCCCTGCTGGCTGCCCAGCCTCCGGGAGCTGCACCACGGTACGGGCGGGGCGGCGGCAGAGGGGCCGCGCCGAGGTGGGGGGGCGAGATGTGAATGGAACGTACAGAGCAGAATAAAATAAATAGAATTAAAGACCCGCAGCGGGGGATGGCCACTGAGAGCTGCACGGCAGGACGGGACAGGCGCGGTCCCACGGGAAGTGGCCGCTTATCGTGTGAGGGCAGGCGACAGCCAGAGCCGCGGCAGCCGCTTCCAGCGGCGGGGAGGAGCGGGACGCGCTGTTCTCAGTCAAGGCTGTGTAGTTTAGGACCCGGGACAGGTCCGCCACTCCGCACCCAAGAACCGGGACCCGTGTACGCCCCTTACTCGCTTGCTCCCTTCTTCCTGGCCCAGCGGAACCAAGAAATACCTTAAAATCTAGCCTATGCATACACACACGCACACGCACACCCGCATGCACAAAAGAAAAATCTGGGGTGGTTTTGTTTCTTTGTTGGGGGTTTTTTTCGCCTTTAATTCGTGATCTACATGATGAGCAGCAACAGAAGATTGGTTACTAATTATACCAGCTGGGAGGGGAATTTTCATAAAACCATTTGTCTTCGTAGGAGTATGGGCAGCACCTAGGATGAGGATGCACAGGTGGCATCTTGCAGAGTCCATCTACTGTGTCCTCGTACTGCATCTCCTGGCAATGACCCTCTGACAGCTACTAGCCAGCTCCTGGCCTGGCTACTAGCAGGGCTCTCTGGCCTCATCCTGCTCCTCCTCCTCATCCCACCACAGCCTTTTTCTCTCTACTAAAAGCTGTAGGAGAGGAGTCGTGCCAGTCTCCAGCGTCATCTTTGCTGTGGGGAGACCCATGGGGGGATCCGTGTCTGGGAGGAGGGAAGAAGGTGGGGGAGTGAGGAGGTGAAGAGCCTGCTGCTGCCCTTCCCTTGGACAAGATCCTTTCCTCCTGAAATGCCTCTGACTTCTCCCCAGATAACTAAATTATCCCAAAATGCAACTGAATTCCTTCCAAAATAACTCTGAATTCCTCCCCCCAATATAGATGAATATCTGAATATATCTGAATATCAGAATTATCCCAAATACCTCTGCATTCCTCCCCAAAGCCTCTGAATTCTCCTGAAATATCTGATTTCTACCCAAATACCTCTGAACTTCTCCAGGGCCTCCCACAGAGCATCGCTTTGGTGGCAGCAGGAGCTCAGGCTCTTCTCCAGCTGCTTGGGGAGCCCTGAGGGGAGGTGGAGCCTCATTTCATTCAAGCTGGGAAAAGAAATTAGAGGAACAGGTATTATGTGATAGATGTCATTCACCGGTGAAAGTGGGGGGGGGGGAAAGGCGAAGACTCTCCACAGCTGGAGCGATAGGGACGTGAAGCAACCAGTTGCCACATACCTGCTTAGGATCCTCCCAACATCCTAAAAGGAAAAAGTGAGAAAAAGGGGAGTTCAAGACCCCATAGGCAGCACTTTGGGACAGCTTTTGGGTAAGGAAGGCACTCACCTGGGGCAAGCATTTGGCCTCCAGCTGCCCAATGAGTCTGTGGAGCTGTGCAACCCCCTCGGGCACCTGCAATGATTTTTGGGCGTGGGTAGCTGTGAAGGTGCCGTCCAGCTCAGCCAGCGGCCGCAGCACGGGGCGCTCCCGCTCCGCCAGCAGCGGCGCAGCCGCTCAAACTCAGCCTCGATGCAGCGCCGCTCAGCTTCACTCACCTCCCGGAGGAGACAAGAAATCCACATGCAACCCTCAGACCTCAATTTTCCCCTTTTGAGTTAAAGGACAAAAGTGCTTCTGCTGTAGCCAGGGGGGCTGTAACATTGGGGCAGGGCTGGGATGCAGCTAATTAGCGACTGATTACGTACTTCACCCCGTAATTCTCCTTTTCCCTCCCCTGTTGCCATTCCTCTCTATATTCTGTCCAAAACCAATCCAGGTCCTGAGAAGCAAGGGGGAGTGTTAATTCCATGTCAACAAATGTCCCTTTATGACTCAGTCTGGGATGAAAATGAGCAGCACCATGACATTGATTTAAAGTGTGAATAATAACCAGCTGCACATGGAGGTGGTGCTTGCCAAACCTGCCCAGGATCTGCACCAACCACTCCAACTGGATGTAGGGCTTTACAGGGTGCCATGATGCCTCTTGGATATGATCCCACCTGTTTCTTCAAGAGGGGCTTGGGGAAAAATTGATACCCAAAGACTCATTCAGTCTGCTGAAGAACCTGTGTCAGGTAGTCCTGGTGTCTCTTCTCTTCACTCTTCAGTCCAGAAATTCTGCCAACACCTTCCTAAAGGATTGCACATGAGACTGGATTTTCTCCTGAATACACACACACCAAAAAAAAAAAAAACCCAAAAAAAACCGCCAAACCAAAACCAACCAACCAAAAAAAAACCCAACAAAAACAACAAAACAACCTACAAGTGAAGCAATCAGCTTGTTTGTATAATCCTGCCTTCAAAATCTTCCATTATTCAGGGGAGGAAAGCAAATAATCCCCCTAAAAAAGCCCCCTCATTGCCTTCCCTGGAAAGCAGGGATCAACTCATTTCGTGTTTCTTCCACAGCTAGGAGCAGGCACTACAGCTTTGCTTTCCCAAGAAGAAATTAAAATATTTTCACTTTGCACCTTTTTTCCACGGGGAGAGAGAGGGGGAAGGACTGATGGGTCACAGGAAGGTGATGTCACCTCTCAGATCTCATCTAGTCCTCCAAAAGTCTTCACGACCACAGCCTGTGGTGTCTCACTCATTGCCTCCTGAGGGGTTTTTGTCTCTTCAGCCCCAAGAGATGAAGCTCTGGCCAGTGTCAGCACAGGGGCTCTGTGTGGCTGCTGTGGCCGTGCTGCCCTCCTGGCACGGAGAAAGGAGTGCTGGGGGTTGGCCATGGCACGGGGTGAAGCTGCCTGCCCTTGAACCGCCCCTGGGTGTTCCTGTGCTCAGTTCACAAGCTGCGCCAGCTGGAAAAGCAAACGTCATCACTCACAGGTAGTCTTTAAACAAATTTTATATCCACAAGTTTGTCTTATTTCCAGGCATTGCTGTCACATTCCTCACCTGGAAGCTACTCCTAATTTTGCCTTGTTCACCTCCATCATGTGTAAGGGGCCAGAGTCAGGTTTGGGGAACTAGGGGGGCAAAATTTAACCGATTTTTCCCTTGTGGTGCCATGCAATAATGGGTTTTTTTGCAGTGCTTTAATTTTCCTCTCTTTCGTCCCCAGTGCCTGTGTTGAGAAAATAAATGGCCCTGATATGGGGGAAAAAGGGGCAATCAGATGGTGCAGGTGTCCAAACACGTCATGGCCCCATCTGCAGGCATGAGATTGGAGGGCTCCTCCCTTCTTGGCTGATAAAAGCTGGCAGAGACTGAGACACAACTGAGCTTTGGCTGAGCCTGTGCCAGAGAGAGGAAGAAAAAAATCCCAAGAACTAAAAACGCAGTGGAGAAGCAGCCAGTAGAAGACAACCATCTGGAGGAACCCGAATACAGCACCAGCGACAGCAAGGAAAACACCAAGGTTTGAGTAAGAGGGAAAATTCCCAGTGCCGATAGGGGGGTTACATCACCCTGATGTCTGGGGAGGGGGAGAAAGGGGATTTTGAGCCCCCTCCCCATCCCATGAACTCAAGAAGGGAAGGGATTTACCCTTGCTTTGGTCTTAAGATCTTTGTTTTGGATTTAAAGGTATTTTGCAATGGAGGGTCATGATGATTATTTACTTCTCTTCTATCTGTAACAATCCAGCCAGGGAATTTGGGTGAGAAACAGTATGGTTCCTGATTTTATCTCCATTTGGGTGATTTTCTCACCTTTTTCTCACTTTTACTCATTATCCTGCTGCTTTAATCCCCTTATCTGCAGATTTGCAGATGAAAACACAGGGAAAAGAAGAAATCTGTTTGTTTTCAACTCTCACAGCATGGTTTATTCAATCATTTTGGGGCTTTATTACTCGTGCCCAGGGCCATTTAGCATGGACAATCCCTTGTTTGTGTGCAAAATCCCACACTGACTTCCAGAGGATGAATTTGAAGCCATTTGGTGCCAGCTCTTATCTCCCCCATACACATTTTCTCCAAGATCAATAACAAATTTCCCTTGTCACAAGATTTCTCTGGATATGAGAGATGAATGTGGCTTATCTCAATTTTAGGGACTTTCCTCACTCAAACAACTTTGTCAGATTTGACTGATGAATGGTGGAGGCAGAAACGGATTTAAGATGGACAGATTCAGCCTTCAGCCAGCTCAAGGATTTGGGGGTATAATAATATCTACAATGGAGATGGGTTCATCCCAATGTGCTACTCATGCTCCCTTCATAGTCATTAGGGAATTAATTGATTTAACCCATCTCCAAGGGTCTTCCCAATGAACCAAGCTCTGTTGCAACTGTTGAAGAAAAATAATGCTATTTTCTTGAAGTACTTTGATTAAA
Organism: Spizella passerina; assembly: GCA_013401375.1. NCBI lineage: Eukaryota > Metazoa > Chordata > Aves > Passeriformes > Passerellidae > Spizella > Spizella passerina. The sequence continues at coordinate 31,864 of WBNQ01035640.1, forward strand.
TGTAGTGGTTAAACACATTTTTTTACATAGAAAGGGGCAGAAGCTGAGATAGCAATGAAGGATAATAATTGGATTTTATCCTTTCTTTCCTTGTTCTGTGCCTCCAGTCAGGAAGAGAGGACTCTGAGAGTGCAATGGCTTTCTTCCTCAAACCACGGCCATGCACATGGGACCTTGCCCTGGACTACCACACCGCCAAACAGTTTGAAGGTAATCAGAGGCGGCTCAAAAGGAGCAAAGTACCTGTTCCTGGTGTTTTCTGGGCTGAGATGTTCAATGGGGTTGGAGATTCTCCAGCTCCACCTTCTGTCTCCCTAGGGCCTCCATCTCCAACCTCCATCTCTTTGTTCTTCCATCTCCAGCCTCAACTGGATATATATCCTCCATCTCCTACTTCCACCTCTTCACACATACATCTGCAGCCTCACCTTTCCTCTCCCTTTCTTTTTGAAAAGTCACCAGTGAAGGCATTTTGGGGGTGTATTTTCTCTAGGCTTAAATTTGGCTTCTGATTCTTTCTCTGTTTTGTTTTGCAGTGGATGTAACCCTGGATCCAGCCACAGTGGGCCCAGAGGTGATCCTCTCTGAGGACCTCAAGGAAGCCACCTGGGGCAGACCTCGATGCCAGTGGCCTGAGGGTCCAGGCCGGTTCGACACAGACCCGTGCATGCTGGGCAGCGAGGGCTTCACCTCGGGCCGCCACTACTGGGAGGTGGAGGCCAATGGGCGCTTCTGGGCCGTGGGGGTGGCCCGTGAGTCAGTTCAGAGGAAAGGCCGGGTCCTCTTCAAGCCTAACACTGAAATCTGGGGCTTGCAGAAGTATGATGAGCTCTGTGTTGCCCTCACAGCTCCCTCCCACACTTCTGTCCCACTCCTCAATGGGGAGATTGGGGTCTACCTGGACTACGAGGTGGGACAGGTCTCTTTCTACGCTGTCAGCAGCCGCCAACGCATCTTCACTTTTCCTGCCTCCTTCAGTGGGGAAAGGGTCTTCCCCTACTTTTGCGTGCTCCTCTCAACCATTAAACTGTCCCCCAAGGGCTGATGCCCTGAAAGGATCCTCCCAAAAGCTGGTTGCATCACAGTGGTTGGAAATGCTGGTTGATACTCCTCAACTCTAATTTTCCAAGTCTTGGAGTCATGGTCCTTCCTTCATCTTAGATGTCTCTGTTTTGGGCTGTGCCATGGGGATATTGGGTCTGAGCTCAGCACGGCTCATCTCAAGTTGTTTAACTCATGCAAAGCTTGCTAACAGGAGCTGGACTTCCCTGAGCTTGTTTTGAGCTAAAATCTTCATTTTTTTTCTCCCAAATACAGCTTCCTCTGGAAGGTTCCTTTTCACCTTCAGTGCCTATGATTGCCTGGGCTTCCAGCACAAATTAAAAATCTTGATTTTTGCAGACTTTGTATTAATACCAGCAGCTATTCCTCATATTAAAACTTATCATTTAATATTGTTTTATATCATTTAAATCCCCTTGTTATCACAAGGATGTGCTCACATCCACTGCCCCCACTCTTTTCCTCTGCTGTTCCCTATGCTTGAGATGTATTTCCAAGTACTTAGCATGGAAATATGCTCCAGATAGAATAAATTTCTTTTTCTCTAAGAAGTAGAAGGCATCTGTATTCAGGCCATCACCAAGTTGCCCCAAACCCAAAAAGAGCCCCCAGAGCTGCCCTGCCGCCCCGCCCCACTCCCTCAGATTCTTAAGAACTATCTCATGTGGATCCCCAAAGTCTGCCTTGTCCCAGAAACACTTTGTTGGCCTCTGGAAACCCCAATAACCACTTGCCCAGGGATTTCAAAATCTTCTTGAGATTTTTCATGTCCCTATGGTGCACCAGATATCTGGGAGTGAGAAGGCCTCCCTGCAGCACCCAAGGAGCTGACACAAAGGTTTGGAGGCCGTCTCATCCTGTTGCCCTTGCCTGAGCTCTGCAGCTCATGTTTATTACAAATCCAGCTTCTCTCAGTGCTGCAGTGGGAGGAGCTGAGCCCATTGTCATCCAGGTAAGCACAGAGCCCACTACCACGGATCCGAAACCTGGAAGTACAGAGGACATAACCCATTTCAGATGGAGCAGCAGGAAAAAGGAGAAAAGTAACACATAGGCTTCCCTCAGCTTCAGTTCTCAGGCATCCTCATGGGCACCAGCATGCCAAAATACTTACACTGATCTATTTCTAATATGAAACACAAAGCTTTGCAAGAGATTAACAAACTTAAAATAAAAAATCCAAACTTAGGATTTTCTCACCAAATGCATCACTCCCATCTTTTAGGTCTGTCCTGGTTAGGACAAA
>WBNQ01035641.1:0-14264 GCA_013401375.1 Spizella passerina
CACACTGTTAGAGGCACACAGGTGCATAACTGCAGTTTTGTTGAGCCTTCAGAATGTAATATTTGATTAACTTTTTATTGGTTTTTCTTAATTTATTCCACCCAATTCTTTATGACTTGCATGAAGTTAATGTAAATTTAACGTGCCTGAAGACCACTAAGGAACAAAATTGCTAGAAAAGAGCTACCACTGCTTGATTGGTATCTGTCAGATTCATTTGGTTACTGACTTTTTAATTGGAATACAGGTTTTGCTATTATTCATGACCATTCATGCAGAATTTCATCTCTATATCCCTTATTTAATTGAATAGAGAAAGTAAGAAGATTTACATTTTAAAAGTTTAAATGATGAGCTGTTAATTGACATACCACAGCTAGGCTCACATAATTAATTTATGTATCAATCAGCCACCTAGTCATTGTTACTCAAATTACCATTGGGAGTTTTGACTTTATTCTGAGTTGTTTAAATATGTAAGTGCAAACATATTTCTAATTTTTTTGTCACAGACACAGACAAGCATCACACCGTGGGGAACACGGCTCTTATCATTTTAGGAATTGACATAGCCAGTACTAATACAGAAAAATATCTAACTGTCAAATTCAAATATTCTCATATTAAATAAATATATAGGCCAATGATGGATAGTAGCCAAGGACATAAAAATATATAAGGTCTATTACCAAAAGATGTCAGTTAATTACTATGTAGAAATTCAGTGAATGTATCATATTGTCCTGAGCTCAGTTTATTAATATAACCATTCTCAATTTGCATTGGATGCTGGAAATGGCGGGTCAATAAAGACAAAATCTGTTGGATGCTTTTGCAAATATTACAGAAGCAAATATGCTGATTAACATTCCATCACNTGACTTTTCCCATTTTTCACATCTGTGTTTTGGTTTTCTAATAATGACAGCAGTGTGTCCTTGATAACACACAGGCCTTGAGAAAGCAGAGCTGTGGGAGCTCCCTTGCACCTGGAATATTCTGTCAGTGTGAAATGGGGAGCATGGAGAGCTGGAGGCCAAGAAGGGCTCCAGGACCCTTCCAAGGGTGTTCAACATCTCTGGGATGATTCCTATCTCCACGGCAGGCTTGTGTGGTTCACAGCTCTGCATCTCTAGCCCCAGTCCAAGCCAGCTTGCTTTCAACAGTTGGCTTCATCAGTCTTAGGGGCTTTTAGTGTGCATTTTGTTTTTGTTTTCTAGTTTGTTTCTTTCAGCTGTGGTCTCCAAACCCAGGATATCTATGAATGATTACTGAGGGGTTTACAAAGAGAAGTTATGAAAACCAGAATATTCACTGTTCTGGAAATTTTCCAGTTCAGCTGGAAAAGTGGCAAGGTCCTGCTGGCCAGAGGAACTGCTGTCTCAAGGGCTGGTAACACCCCTGTCTCCAAATGCTGCTCCCACTCTTCTCTCATGGCTCTCCCTGTGCACGAGGACTGAGGAAACACCTTGACCCTGCCCTGTGCCTTATCCAGATGTGCCTTTAGCAATCATTCCTGAACTTTTAGGTGACATACAATTAATTAACCAGACCACTAGCTTTTTGTTAATTGCCTTGCAGAACAGACTTAGATCCCAGTGACTGAAAATGGCCTGTACATGACAGCCTATCCAGAGATGCAGAGGGCTATGGGGTATCCAAGATCAATACCAATTCACAGAGGATGCTACCCAGGACCTGATGTTAGAAGTTTCATTTCTGGCCTTAATGAAAACTGCATTCCACATTTGGTCAACAAGATTTCTTGCAGCAATAAACTGCACTTTTTACACTGTGTCTCTGCTGTGGGAGCAATAATGTACAAAGCTCCATACCTTGCTCCTTCCCAGGTTATTAAAAGAACTCTACCTACAGGTTGTACAAATAATTGTTCAAAGGTTATTTAATAACTGCTAAGTATGATTAGTGTAAATATTGATATAAATATTCAATAAACAAAATGCTAATCTTATTAAATATTAAGCAATTTCAAGAGTGTCCTGGGAACTTAATTAGTCTCCATAAAAAATTGATTCTTTTCCTCTGTAACACAGGGCATGAACAAATGCTCAGCTGTTTTGGATTAGAGAACTCAGCTGGTTTTAGAGAACTTTAAAAGGCCAGACTGCTGTATCACACTTTAAACTCACATCTTATTGCTGCTGCTCAGGTATGCAGGTGTGAAATTTGTTATGGATTGTGTGTTATTAGGAAAGTCTGAAGCCCTGCAGCAGATTGGCAGAGAACTTGATGTGTTATATTGAATGTCTTCATTACTTTGTCCTTTCTGTTGGTGTTTAGTAGTGCAAATTCTCATGCAGTGGCTTGACACAGTAACAGAAATGCTTTCAGATGCATACAGAGACAAAAAGTTAAAAAGAAGTATTGGCAGTAATGTGTAATATTAATTGCCTTTTTAAATCACAGAGATGTTGAGTATTTGATGCACAAAACAGTAATTAGGAGTAATGGGATATAAAGAGGAAAGATGATGTGTTGGACAGTTATCAGAATGTGTGTCAAAGCCTAATTCATTAGGCTGTGAAAAGCAATAATGCTGAATATGGGGGAACATTAGCATTTTTCAAATTAAAGATATACTAAGCAAAGCACAAAAAAAGTAGTTTCAGGAAAAATGAGGTTGAAAAATCAGGCTGTTCTGACCATTTTTTAGTTGTTCTTTTAACTGAAGCTTATCAACTATCATTCAGGAAAGAAAGACACACAGGAAATAATGGGTGTGCTACCACCAGCCTAGAAAAGGTTATGACTGGTGACAGTTCTTGTATTCTTACAGTTAGGTTTAAGCAGAATTGCTCATAGAGTTGGGCTTAAAACCCTGTTTCTCTGTCAGGTTATCAGCCACTCTGCTGCTCCCACCTGCACTGTCCATGCTGGACTCAGCCACAGCCCAGCCATGGCACCTGAGGATGCTGCTCCACAGAAATTTCTGGAAGCAGGAGACTGTCACAGCTCTGAGAGGCAGGATGAGCTCAGGCACCTGCTCTCTGCAAAAACCCAGGGGAACTTGGCCACTTCAAGCAACCCCAGATCCATGAAAGCTAAGCAGAAGAAAAACCCCACTGTGATCTCCTTCTCCCCTCTGCCTGTGTAAGCTTTTTGCCAACAATGAATCAGAGTACATGACAATCTATTTTCTCCACCAAATAATGCATTCAGCAGAAATGTTATTTTGAATACTTCAATAGATAGAGTCTATTTAAACAACAGAAAATCAAAAATGTTAAAATGAATTTTCATGTAAGAATATTTTTTTGCACTTATGAAATGATTGACTTTTTAAACATAGTTTTTCAAATTTAAATTAGCATCAATTAGGAAAAAAAACTTTTCTAATAAAGGCTTCATAGCCCATAAATGAAGCATTCTCTCCTTTATTCTGAGGTCAAGCAACACAATCTGGTTTATCCCACAATGAATCCTCTATTATTTATGCAGGTTTAATTTTGAATCATTGCCTCCAGCTAGGATGTGCAGAGTTTTGCTAACAGAACTTCTCCTGGCATGCAGACAAGAGCTGATTTTCTGTCTAGTAGATCAATCCCTTAAGTAGCTTTACCCTTTATCACCTTGGAAAGGGATCAGTGCCAAGCAGAGGCCAAGCATTTATTTTCCATAAGTAATAAGCTCATGATTGTGGTGGTCGTACAAAACAGGCTTTGTCTTTTTAGAGTTATCAAGGGGAAAGGCAGCACTGATTTATATTTTGTTTAACAATGCTGCTGACTTCTTCGCAAACAGAGAAGTTCAGATGATCTGAGCACACCTGTGAGCACATTCATCACTGGACTTGTAGTATTTCCCCGTTTCCAGGTCTATTTTAAGTTATGAGCATATGCAGAAATTGGAAGATGCTTTCAGTGGGAAAGTAAGCACAGCAGATTAATGAGAGGTTTGCAATTTTCTAGTCACTTCTTTAGCATTCAGTTGAGTCCAAATTGGCCTCCTCAGGCTCCTGCTATACAGAAATGAGTTGCAGAGAACATTTACAACAAATATGCGGTACTTGACATTTTGTCTCAAACATTTTTTTTACTCAAATTGAGTATTGTTTGCTTTAGGAAGCCCAACATAGAAAGCCAGGTGCTATCTTACAGGCCTTCAGAATATCTAAGGGTTTCCCAAGATACTCTTACTGATCTGTAAGGGGTTGTATATTTATAGTGTATAATGAAATAACTGAATAATATAAACTGAGTGTAAAATTAGAGAAGTTTTCTTGGTGAAATTGCACTGTGATTGAATTTCCATGCTGCAATGTTTCAGTATTTGTGTAAAGCACAAGACAAGCCAGCCACACTGGCATCTGATAATAAAAACCTATGAGTTAGAGTAAATAATAAAAGGTAATCTGCCTACTCATTGCAAATTAAGCTCAGAGCAGAAGCCTTAGGATGAGGTACATAGGAATAAAATACATCAGCAAGCAATCCACATCTAGCATCTTGAATTAAATCAGTATTTTAAATGGACCAAATAATACACAGTGGCCAGTTCAACACTATTGCAGGGATTTTCTTTTGTTTCTGCAATGAAGCATTAAAAGAGCATTCTAAATCAGAGCAGCTATAAGCCTGAATAACCTGTGGGTTTGACCTTCCCTGTTCTCAGTCCTTGATGGTAATGCAGGGACTTAAAACAACAATGGAGTTAGATTGCTTCAGCCTGCACACATTGTCTGTCTGTCAACATCTCAGAAAATGCCAGCATGTCCTTGCTCTATCAGAGAGTGTGCAGGCATCTGTGTGTTAGCAAATAATCTAGTAACAACAGATGTACTGTAATTATCACTGAGCTGATTAAAGTTCCAGGAAGAAATGACTACTTTTTCTGTGGTGGCTATTTCCATCACAATTCAAAACTCAGTACTGGATTCAGCAGGAATCCTGGAAATGAGGAGCAGCAGGGTTGGCTCCTTCAGCAAAATCCATTGCAGTGCAGAGGGTGCAGGAGCTGCCATGGTGTGAAGGCAGCTCCTGACACCAGGGACAGGTTCCCACTCACTGCTCTGTGAAGGCTGCCAGCTTTGGTGGCTGATAGCAGTCCTACACATGCCAGAGTATCCCTGCTGCAGAGCCCAAAGGCGTGGTTTTGACACTTCCAGCCAGAGATCTCTATTCTTTCCTTGCTTCTATGAAATTTCCCTATGAAAGTGAAATTTCCTCAGCATCGGTTCCTGTAGGGGGCCACAGTATGGGTAAATGAAGGTAATGCAGAATGTAATCTTATCCCCCAACGAGTTGCAGCTGGACCCTATTACTAAAGATTAGCAGCAGGCCTGATGATAACAGGCTACACCTGCACCAAATAAGGACTAGTGGTACAAAAGAGTGGATTGGTGGGAACTGGAGGCTGAGAAGTGAGAGAAATCAGAGGGATCAGATGGCTGCTGCAAGGACCAGGAGCAGGCAGTGCTTAGAGGAGTTGCCTGTGAGAAACATTGAGGCGGTATGGAGCTCTGGTGACGTGGAATCCTCGCACTATAATGAAAATAGGACTGTTGTAATATACAAGACAACAAGTTCCCACCCACACAGGCTCACAAAGAGGAGGGAGCAGGCTGTGCCTTTCTCAGGCCATGCCACAACATCTTGCATTTCAAAGGAAAAAGCAGAAAAGAATAAAAACCATAGCACTGAAGTCAAGCAAGGACTGGCCTCTTCCTGAACCTCTTTAGCACATTCTCCCATGGTACAGCAAATGAGGCAGAAATCATCCTCAGGATTTTATTTTAAAAGGAGCACTGTAGAGAAGACTTCGTATTTATAGAGGGTCTTTCTCTGCTGTGGATCTCAAAGCACAGGAGAAGCCTCACTGCCCAGCAAAGGCACATTTCTACTGAATAAACTCACAATGAAGTGTTTTCAATTTGCCAGCCTTTTCCCATGATATAACCAGTAGACAAAATTTACAGTCTTCTTTATAGCCCATGCGTTTTTGAAACATAGCCATGGCATGTATCCACAGAGTTGTTGCTGTGTTCTACTATGAATTTTCTCTAAAACCAGAAAAAAAACTTCCTTTGCTGAGCATCTTAAAATAGGTTACATGAATTGGATCACTGAGCAACAGGAATAGAAGGAAAAGGAATTGCAATATTTCTGTTCTGCTGAATTCATGGCAGAGATCAATCTTAGGCTGATGTTTGCACAGATTTTTAGATTCTGGCTTTGGATTTTGTTGTGAGTGCTAGAGGGAGTTAGGAGCGATGTGCAGAATGATCTTGTGCTTACAAATATTGCTTTTCAAAAAACAGAGCTTATGAACAGTATTTCTGAAATATATTACTTTGAAGGTTTATGGATCCCCAATGTGCTTTATTTTAAGATTAGTAGGATTCTTTCAGGCAGGAACAATAAGAATTGTGAGGCAAGTGCACTTTCTTTTGACAGAATAGAACTCCTTTTTTTTTCTATTGCCTAGAGTGATTAACTAGCAGCAGAAAAATTTTCGAAGCCTAGATGTTGTCTTAATCAAGATTTATGTAATTACTTTTATTTCAGAAGGCTTACATTAGGTAGAAAAAGAAAGATGGGAGAAAGAATCACAATTTTCCACTTAAATATCCACTTTTTCCTCTGAAGGAATTCTAGAGCACTTTACAAGCCATCAGACTTGGTGTGCCACAGGGAATGCTGCCTCCTCTGAGGTGGAGCCAAACAGACATTTCCTACACTTAGTTGCAACATGTAAAAATTCACCACAAGAACTGAGTGTAAGGACTTAAAAATACAGCTGTCTGTCTCAGAGCACTGTCAAGGCCACAGAGGTAATTTTTCAACTTAGTTGGAAGTAATGGAACCCCCACAGCTTAGTTACTTGAGATAAGCACGGAAGGGAGGAATGGGCAATAGGAATGTGCTGATCTAACCCTGTTGGTTAGATCTGGTTAGCACATCCTGCCCAATCAAAGAATCACAGAATTTTCTGAGTTGGAAAGGATCCACAAATATCACCAAGTCTGGTTCTTGAATGAACAATCCATATGGGGATCAAACCACAACATGGTTAGCACCCAGCTCTGACCAACTGAGCTAAGGCATCCACACAAAAATTCCCACTGTGACAAACTGTGGGAAAGGAGGGAGCTGCTCACACACATATCTCCCCAAGTTATGGGACTGGCATCTGTGTCTTGTGGAACCTGAACGAAAGGTGGCACCTGCAGAAGGACTCCAGCCCCTGCCCTGCACGGAGAGGCCCAGGATGAACAAAGACCAACAGAACACTGCTGGATTCACAAGGGGTCACTATATTCTGCCTGATCCCTCTCTCTCTCCCTCCCTCTCTTTCTCCCCCCCTCCCTGTCCCTCTTTTCTATTTCCATCTAGCTCTGTACCTCACACCTACTGATAAATAAAATCTGTATTACTGACTTTGGCACACGGTCTTGTTTGTACCTTAATTCAGGCAGCAGCATCTTTCACCCATGGGATAATAACACTGAGAAATATCTTCTCTGCCTAAAACTGGTTCAGAGAAGCTGTAGTGCAGCATTACTGGTGGCTTATCACTCTCTACACACTCATAATGACTAATTACAGTGTCCTTGAGCCCAAGGACAGCACTCCTGCCCAGATGTGCACCTACCTGCTGCACCGAGGGCATTCCTGTGCCACGGTGCTCGGGGACACGGGGCTGTCTGTTCCCTTCAGCTTCTTCTGAGGTGAGTCATGACAGCTCCTATTACTGAAATAAACTTCAGATATAACCTCCATCCCCCTGTGTTTCAAACTCCCATCCCAGAAGTTCTTCCTCCTGGCTACCTTTTTTCTGTTCTATGTGGCTTACAAAACCTAAGGGACAATTTCAAGCATAATGTGCTACCTCAGTCACCACAGTCCTCCAAAAACTCACTCCCATTTAACAGTTTTGATTATGCTTCTAAAATGCTTCCCATCCCAATGGCTACAGGGATAATTCCTCACTTGTAGTTTATATATGAGCCTCACCTCCCTTCAGCCTCCCAGTCCGGACAGTGGCCAAAGAAGGTGCTGTACCCTTTAGTTACACTTTATTAAACCTTCTGGTTACAGGTCCATGGTGAGTGACAGGAATGTGCACTGGGATACTGGTATATTGCATAGCCCTGACTTCAGCAAGGCAGCTCAATTCTCTTCCCCCTGCAGCTGGGAAGCAGCACCTCTGTGAGGGAATGGGCTCCCACGGTGGGTGAGCAGACAGAAAACTGCTTTCTCTGCCTAGACAGATCATTGTTAGCAATTTTCCTTACAGTGAGTCTGACATTTTCATACTTCTAAAACTCAGCATCAATTTCTAAATTTACGAGAAAGAATAATCTGAAAACATATAATTTTAGAGAACTCTACAAATCATCAGAACGCTTTATTTTGTTGGTGTCAAGATGGTTTGTGTTACTGTAAACATAGCATGCAGTGATACAGTTTAAAATCAATCTTTAAAAAATGTAAATAATTGAAGTTTCACTGAAATTAAAAGATAATGATTAAAAGAAAGCCAACTAAAAATATTTACTGGCATCAAACTGGTAGGATTGGGATGGTGTGAGGTTTCTCTTCTCTGGAAACTTTATTTTAAAGCTGTCTGCACTTAAAAAATGGTTTTACTTAGAGAATGTTGAAACATCTGAACAGTTTTTCTAGAGAATTGGTGGATGCCTCATCTCTGGAAGTGTTCAAGGACAGGTTGGATGGGGCTTTGAGCAATGTGATCTAGGTGGGACATGTCCCTGACCATGGCAGGGGCATTAGAGGGAGAGGAGCCTTAAGGTCTCTTCTAACCCAAACCATTCTGTGGTTGTGTTGAAACAAAAATAAAGAAAATTTAATACTATTTAAAACTCTGTTAGAAATGTCACTGAAATTAAAGGTTTTATCTGAAACATCCCAGTGTTTCTTAAACAGAATTTTTCAGTGAAAAAACCTTGTTCATCAGGTTTTTATCACCATAGCTCCTCTTAGTTAAAACTCCATATAGTAGGTATTTTCTAAAACATCCCAGTATGATTGAGAGACTTCGAATAGCTTCCAAAGAGATCTTGTTTTGAGGAATTTTCTTCCTGCTCATCTCCAAGACACTTTGGGAACTATCATAAACAGAGTGGCATTCATAACTGATCATAAGTGAAATAAGAGAAAAGGAGAATTATTTTTGCTTTTGAGAAGCAGAACATCCTTATTACCTCTACCTAAAAGTTCTGTATGCTACTGGTGCACATCTGTGAGGATTTTGATTGCCAAAATAATAATTCGATTCATTTGATGGAGAATGAGCACCATTGCTTTTTAAATTTCTCAGCTTTTTAATGTAGCCAAACAGTAAAATAACACCCCTGAGCAGCACAGTGTAAAGAATTGAGGACAGATCTGTGTGTCTGCACCTCAGGACACTGGAAATGCACTGCCAACACATTGCATACAGGGTTTGATATCCTCAGGTTGCACCCCTACTGCTAAATGCATCCCACCCAAGGAGTTAACCATAGCCCTAAGCTAACAGGTAAGGAGTGGAAAACACTTTTGCTGATCACTTTTGGGACTAGGGCTAATCCCTCACAAACTGGCTTAGGGGTATTGTTGTCTAGGGAGTAATCACATTGCCTTGAGACACAGTTAATTTAATTTTTTTTTTATTTTCTGGGAGTCGTTGTGGGGTTTTTTTAGATGAAATTCAGTTTGAACACAGATTGAGTTGTGTTGCAGGGCACATAACTGAATTTTTATTGTATTGGAACATTTTGCAAGTCCTGGAGCCTGAAGGACTTTCTGTCTCTAAAGACCATGGAGGGTAAAGGTGCAGCCCTGTAGGTGTGATGGGGTCCCTGACACAGACTGTGTGTAAGATTTGCATCACTTGCTCTGGTTGGTTACTGCCAAAGAAACCCCAAATGTAAACTAACATCTGCACAATGCACACAGCAGGATCCAGTGCCTGCCATGAACTCAGGAACTAAATTATCTGGTAGTGTAGACAGACCCTAAAAAAGAAATAAATTACAGTTAAGGGTGCTTTCCTGTTACATAATCACCAGAATGGAAAGGCATCGTGATTATGAGGTGCTGACAAAGCTACACAAAGTACCCTTACTTATCATTCATGTGGTTTTTCTAATTTCCAGAATAAAGTTCTTGCTCTTTCACACATAGACTCAGTGCTTATGAGTGGGGAAATGCTGCTTATTGAGAAATAATTTCTGATTTCAGAAACTCAGGTGGCTGTGTTTTTTAGGTTCAAGGAAAATGTTTGCTATTTGACAGCAGTCCTGTGGCTGCTGTCATCTTATAGCAGGAGGCTTCCTGCTCTTGATCCAGTCACAGGGTTTGCATTGCACTAGTGACAGGGATGATGCTCATTTATATTTTGCTATGTGAGATTTAGGTACAAGTTCCTATGAAAGCTCTGCACACCTTGCTGGAGTCAGCCCCTGTCTGATGGCTATGGAGGAAGTTTGGAGCACTCATTTAGGCTTCATGCCTAAAGTTTATAAAGCTAAGTGAAATGAGTCGTGATTTGATAAGATAGCTCATACTCCTGGGAAGTGTAACATAAACTTCTGTAAGTGTTTCTTTAAGTAAAACATTTATATGTCAATGTATAGCCATGGGCACTGAAAGAGAAAATGTAACTGGCTATGAAAAGCATGGCATTTTCCAGAGTATAAACTAGCTTGATACAGTAGATTAACTAAGTTCCTCTTATAAATGTAATGAATAATCTTCAAAGTGTCACTTTACTAATGATTATCCCTAATGTATTTAGGATATTTTGGGAATGGAGATATGGTAAAATCATTTATTTCCCCATGGTGTCACCAAGGACATATCTACATAGCAAACACAAAAACAGCTGGAATGATAACAGAGAGTATCTGTGGGAGTTTAGATATCTTCTTCCATGTTTCCAGAGAATGATTTAAAAAAATCTATTCTAGTCCCTACTTTGCTGCTTATCTTAAACTTGGGAAGGTATTTTGCTGCCTTTGTACAGCACTTTATATTGTGGAACCCAAGCATTGCAATATATTTCCATGTACAATGATCATTTAAATACATTAGTCCTTGTTTTCTAAAGTGATTGGAGAGCTTCCAGCTGGATTTTTTAATGGAGTGAGAAAATACCAAGGACAAGAGAAACATCATCATTGCTTTCAATAGGGGCAGGTGATGTTTTTGTGTCTGCATGTTTAAATGCAATTTATTAAGAAATAACAAAAACTGCCTTAGCACATTTTTAGTTTAGCTAAGAGGGGTGATTTTTCTCCTAGCTTGCCTGTAGCTTATTTAAAACTGCAAGAATTTGGCTCCCAATCAAATACAGTATTACAAGTGCATTTATTGTTTACTGTATTAATATGTTGTACAGATAACATTTTCACTTGGGTACACTTCAATCTCAGTTTGAGACCCCTCTGTGTTGCCTGTGGTGTTACATATGTAATAATGTGAAGATTTATTCCACTGAGCTATTTCTAACCTTCACAGCATTACCTGGGACTGGTGCTGGCCTCAAGCTAGACAAAGGCCATGACCAAATTCAAGTACCTTGATTTATTTACATGGGAGGCAAGGAATGTGACTTTCCAATTAAAGCTATTCCCTACAGAGCTGCAGGATCTCATTTACTTGGAATGCAAAGCCTTTTTCTTGTGAACTGAACTCCTCCAGATCTAGGGAATGCATTTAGCAGCCTGTAATACTGTAGCTCTGCTTTTATCACATATCTATGCTTCCTCCTGGAGAGTTAGATAACATATGTGGATTTCTATTAAGGTATAAGTCTATATGGTCTGATCCAAAACTGCGCAGCAAAATGCTTCAAAGCTAAAGGGACTGATTCTAATCTCACTTAAACTTTTGGCATCAGGAAGATAGTCTTAACATGTACTCATATCTATGATTGCTCCCTCTCAGCTCTCTGCTCCCAGGACTGCAGACTCATGCAAAAGTCCTCAGTGCACCTTTGCAAGAACCTGCACTCTCTCACTCATTAAATGTCTTCAAGGTGAATTTTTGCATAAAAAGAGATTATTTTTCCCTCACATATTTTCTAATTCACTATAATCACACTCATGACAGTCTGGAGTAACTAAAAGCTATTTTTCTTTTCTGGAGATAATTTTTTGTGATGGCTTAAAAAGAGACTCAAGTATGCTTTTATGCTTTCAGCTAAGCCAGTGTCATGGTTGTAAGATTAAAATTTGACTTATAACCTCCATATTTCAATTAACTCTTTTTCCCTCCTCACTCGACCATTCACCTCCTTCAGACCCTTTAAAAGCAGGTTAGGATATATGTGGGAAACAAAACCAAAGCTTTTTTCTTATGGTTTTTTTGGTTTTTTCTTTTGGCAGCTGAAATGAAAACCATCCACTGGAAAGGATATTGCCTCTAAGTGAGAGAAGGGGCTGGGGATAAGTCACTGTCTGTGGGTTCAGAAAACATGCTGAGTGTAGATCTTAAAATATCAGAGAGTTTACAGAAGTGCAGAATACTGTAAGAGCACTTAGGATCATCTCTATAAAGATCATTTAAGCACATCACAATATTGAAGAATGGGCAAATGCTTACAGAGTGCTGTCTGAAACACCCCACCCAATGTTTCTGCAGAGAATGGGGGTGGCACTGGTTTGCTAGGCTGTGAGATTGTGGTTGTATTACAAATTCACTGATGCTCAGAGATTGTTCAGACACTTTGGTACAGAACTGGGGGTCCAAAGGCTTGGATAGGTGTGACGGTGTTCGCAGGGGTCTTAGGCTGAGGAAAGAGATGAGGATCTGACTCCATGTTTCAGAAGGCTTGACTTATTATTTTATGATATATATTACATTAAAACTATACTAAAAGAATAGAAGAAAAGGTTTCATCAGAAGGCTAGCTAAGAATAGAATAGCAAAGAATGATAACAAAGGTTTGTGGCTCGGCTCTCTGTCCGAGCCAGCTGGGCTGTGATTGGCCATTAATTACAAACATCCAACATGGGCCAATCACAGATGCACCTGTTGCATTCCACAGCAGCAGATAATCAATGTTTACATTTTGTTCCTGAGGCCTCTCAGCTTCTCAGGAGGAAAAATCCTAAGGAAAGGATTTTTCATAAAAGATGTCTGTGACAGATAGGGTCTATTATAAAAACCAGAAATAATATTTTTAAAGTGTTGGTTGTCCCTGTTTCTGGAGGTTAAGCAGTCTCAGCACACAGTTTATTTTTTGCACAGGGTTTGGACAATCCTCTCACAGATTCACCCAGGGTCGCAGGGAGGAAGGTCCACAGGAGGGGGAGAGCAGTGACAGAGACAGCAGAGCACACATCACACCAGAGAGAGGGGCTGGATGCCACTGCCTCACTCTGCCTTCAAATAAATTCAGCCCTTAATATAATCACCTGTCTGGTCCTATTCTGAATGGAACATAAAAAGCAGAAACCAGAAAAAAGACTTTTTTCTCTCCATTCCCCTTTCCAAATAGATAAACATAGGGTGGAAGCAGGTTTTGGTGGCAATATTGAAGAATCAGAGGGTATAAGCTCCTAGAAAAGGAAAAGAAGGAAAGGTTACCATCCCAGATATTTCTCTCAGCAGTCACAGAAGGCTTTATGATTTCAGGTAGTGTCATAATCTTCACCTGACAGGGAAAGAAGATCAGGGAGCAACTAGAGTTTGGTTTTGTTTGGTTGGTTTTTTAGGGTGGCTTTTTGTGTTTGTTTGTTTGTTTTTGGGGGATTTTTTTCTGGTGCTTAATAAGAAGGAGCATTCTCCTGCATGTAGCTCTGAGTAGTTATAATCAGGTTAGGAAAGCACTTTTAGCAGACTAGAGCACAGCTGTAACCTCCTCCAGTGTTAACTGGACGGCAGCAGATGGAGCAGATGGAATAGTGTCAGAGGCTGCAGGAGCAATCAGCATGTTGAAGTTGAAGAGTCCCTGAGGCAAGAAAATTCTGCCTAAGTATAGTTTACGTCTTGGGATTTCATTCAAGCTTTGTTGAACTTTTAGGACATGTGGTCCATTTTGAACTCTTATAAAAAAATATCAATAGTTTGCCACAGCTACTGTGCTGCTTCAGTGTGCTGCCAAATCATTTCTGCTCCTCTGGTGACAGACAGTCCAGGCAGATGATTTATTTGCTTATTGAGATTTTTCATTGCGGATTTTAGCGACTCATAAAAAAAAAAAAAAAGCACATTCCTCATAATGTGGAATGTATTGAAATTTGCCATCTGCTCCACTCAAAGCATCTATAGGGTTTGGTTGACAACTGCAGCCCC
>WBNQ01035642.1:0-21607 GCA_013401375.1 Spizella passerina
TAGCAGGATTTTCCAGCAGCAGTAATCTTTTGCAGCTTTATAGTGCTTTGAGGAGAGATTTAGTTATCAACAACAAAAGAACCTTTATTTTATTAATTTTTTTAGTAGAAGAGAAACTGCAGCAAGAAGAGTTTAATCCACTTAGCTGAGATTTGAGGAAAATTAGAAGTTAAATGAAAATATTTGCTTGTGGTCTTAAAACACTTAATACAGAACCCATCAAGGAATAATTAATCAAATTGTATCACTGGCAAATTTACTTGAAAGCAAACCAGTAAACATTTCAGGGCAAACTTTAAAAGTCTGTGTATGACAAAGCAGTTTGGCTGTGACTCTGTGCTCCGCTGCCTGATAAGCTTTTGCCTGCCCTGAGTTCATGACAGAAACAAAGTTATCTAAAATGCTACAGTTGACATTTCTCCTTAAAAGCCCAGTTATGTTTTGGCTCCCCTGCCTGCTCACGTTTGTCTTCCCTGGTGGTGCTGTCTCTCAGGCACACGCACGAGCATGTGCCCATTGCAAACAGCCAAGCAGTCCCGTGGGAGTTGGGCACTGAAGAGTGGTGGGAAAGCTTAGTTTAGTCTCCATCCCACACAGGGAGCCATGCCCACGTGGAATTGCTCACAGGAGCAGATTGCTGTGGGTACACTGCATCTTCCAGCTGGAGCTTCTCAGAATGATATGACAGAAAGGAATTATATCATGTACAATCTGCCCACAAGTACCCAAACAGCTCAGAAGCTGCTGGTTTTTCAAGTAGTTTTTTAGGAGGTATACTAATAAATACATTAAATCTGCAACTGCATGCTTCCTTGCAGAATTGTTTCAGACTTCCAGTCAGATAAAAATGCAGTGTTTCTGTGTATTTAAACTTCATGTAGGATTCTATGAATGATGGTGAATGAAGTTAATATTCCTAGTTTAAACAGAAAGATTTTTTTTTCCTCTGATAAATTAAGCAGTATTCTGTCCTGCTACTGAGAAAATCTAATTTTGATACTGGAAAGGAGATGTGCCTTAGTGAAATGTTATATCTCTGTAAAGCCAACTTAACTAAGAGTTAATGTATGCAAAGAAAATATCATCCAATATACAGAGCAGTAAGGATTAAAACAAAACTAACCTTTTGTCAGCAGATGAATAGCAGGTACTGCAGTTGAGATGTGCCTCAGTGAAGTGATCTGAATTGCTCTGACACATTGCATTTTGTCTTCAAACACCACACCCTCATGTGGAAGTCCGTTGCACTTTCATTTTGACTTGACAGTTAAAAAAAACTTTTAAAAATTGTGCTTTCCTGGAGACTCTTCTTGTGTTGAACATGTACACTTCCTACATTCCTTCCTGTTCCAACAAACTGTGACTGCTCTTCGGAAGGTCAGGACGCTCTTACTGCTTCTCTTTGTTGTTTGTGGTTTATTCCTGGAAGTCCAAATGTTTAATACATCATCAAGAGGCTTTTATCAAACAACACATTAAAAAGGTGAAAGGGATGGAGAGGACATGCATCTGGGGCTGAGTTACTGGCCCAGACACCACAGGGAGTCACTCCATTCTTTCCTCAGGGCAGTACTGTGCTTTTGATGGTTTAAAGGGATCCTTACATCCCCTCCTTACATGACTTTTTTAGGGGATACAATAGAAAGATGAGCTGGATTTTGTGAGGTGGGGAAAGGGGTTCTTTCAGTGTGTGAAACCAGAAAGATGCTAAGGAAAATATGTGGAGGCAAGTGGCAAATTGTCAAACAGAGTACAAGCAGATATTCCTGCATCCTGGGGGAGAGTTCTCAGGGCCTTGACTGTTGCCAGTCAATCTCATAATCAAATTAGTGACCGGTTTGAATTATCCTGGATCAGATAACAATCTAATGAGCTTCAGTAAATGCAGTATTGAAGACCAGCAACACAGAGAGATATTGAGCAGACCAGAGGTCAGATTTTGGGGGCGCTGATGCATCTGCCATGACTGGATTAAACTTCTGTCTGTGCTTCAATTATTTTGAAATATGTGAAAGGAAAGATTCTTAAAAATGGGCAGCTAAGAATGTAATGGGCAGATGTTTTCCACATGCTATATTTTGTTTCAGAATGACAAAGTAAAATGGGCTAGGAGAGGAGTTGCAGCCTAGAGGAAGAGTGCCACAATATTTGTGCAAATTTCTGCAATGCTTTCATCTTGAGTTATCACAGTACTTCAGTGGTGCTCTTCACAGTGGCAGAAAAGATGCTTGGGCTCCTTCCCAGCCATCTCCTCACAGGTCATGTCATGGCTTTGAGGCCTGAGCTCTGTTTCTTTAAAAAACAAATGAGACTTTCAGCTCTGAATAGGCTTTGTCTCAATAGGGTCTCCAACAAGACTGAATAATCAGGCTAGAGCTGAGAATGCTCCCAGGGAATTGTGTGTTGCCTGCAGAAGTGCCCAACAGGTTCTGTGGGCAGGCTGTAGGAAGGCAGTTCATGTGAATCCTCCCTTGCTTATTGCAGTTCCTCAGCTCCTTGTAACTTTTCAGGGATGCAGGGAGGACAGAACCCTCCAGTCAGAGTAAAGAAATAATATTATCATGTGTGTATATTGGTAGGGTCAAAAACAACAAAAATTAGTAAGTAAGAGTGAATACAAAATAGATTTTGAGTAAAAACACTTGTGGCTGTGTGTAAGTGGCATGAAGGCAAGGAAAAAACCATTCCTAAGCTGAGCAGCTGCTCTCACTGGCACCACCAGAGCGTGTGAGTTCCAGCTGGGAACGACCAGCAGCCTCATTCAGTGGCAGGACTGCAAAGCCCTTGAGCTGCACAGCCCCAGCATTGCCTGTTTGCTTGCAGCTACAGCTGTAGGCTTTGCCCTCCATGAACCAGCTGCCTGCACTGTTATCTGGAGAAGATGAGATGAAACTGTGGAATACAACATGCAAGTAGAGAGAAATTACTGCAGGCTCTTGGTGGGATGTGCCTGTGTGTGTCCTTTTTCTCCATCAGGAGACTCCCACATTCCAACCATCAGTACCATGCTGCCATCCACATCCTTGTGGGACCAACATCTGAAGGGTGTTGGTCCTACAAGACCAGATTCTTCTTGTAGGAGAGTCCAGAGCTCTGGAAGAACAGGAAGCTGTCAGGTCTGTAAGCCACCACAGACCCCTGACCTTTAGCAGAGAGAAGTAACCTGCTGGGCTGAGGGGCGCAGCAGCCAATGTGGCAAAAACCATAGGTATTCACCATTCAGGCAGTAGTTCATCTGGCCTTAGTCATCTTAGGAAATTGAAGACTGAAGACTGAAAAATAAACAGGTTGTAAGAATTTAGGTGTGACTGGCTTCTGAAACATAAGGTAGAAAAAAATCTACCTTATGGCAGATTCCTCAAGTACAGGTGGTACTCAAAGGTTGCCACATTTAGTACTCTCTCCACCAGAGAGAACCTCTATAAGTTGATTGTGTGAAGATCAGTAAACTTAAGCATATTATACCCCTGATAGCAAAGATTAGACTTCTAATGGGATTGTGATCAACACTCTAAGCACATTTTAAAATACTGTCTTTGCCTCACTATGTGAGTGAGTGCCATGAAGAGTTCAAAACTATAAGAAGTTAGTTAAACCAAAGATATTAGCCAGTTTAGCAGCATTGTGGTCTAAAAGTTTTGGTTTGTGCAGTCATATACATTGAAAACTTTATTGAAAGCTCATCAATATGGAAATATGGTTAAAACTGACCACCTGAAATGTCTAGTGTTTCTTCAATTGTGAGTTTTCTTGTAAAGCTACTTCTAACTCCTACCAAAATAACAGGCTTCTCTGACTCTTCCTCTCCATCCTCCAGCAACATCTCTGAATTCTGTAAGTGAGGTGAAAATGTCATTTACAAAAGAGATGTTTATTCCATCGAGGCTGTTTGCATTCCCTCCAAAGCACTGGAGTTTTTCAGAGTCTTGCATTAGAACTTTTTTTCTGTGTCTTTTATGGGTCGAAGTGACATAAAATTTATTTTAGTTTTTCAGGACTTCAGACTCTAAGGGGTGGAAGGGCCAGGAATCTGCCATCCTTTGCTGTGCTTAGATAGGAGATTGGAGAGTATTCATTTGCCTTCCAGAAATGTGTACAAATTATTTAGAACATCTAACCAGATGTCCAGCTCTTAGTGAACTCCTCACTTAGTTCAACATGAAAGCTTCTTCTGAGGTTTTGTGAGTTTTTTGTGGTTTTTTTTTCATGGTTAAATGATTAAATGACATGGTTAAATTTGCCCTTTGTTTTGAAGCAGGGATGTGACTTGAGGATTATTTACAAAACAGTTTTTCAGGCATTTCCAGAAGGTCAAAATATTTTTTGTTGTAAACCTCACTTGAACATAGGTCTCTTTTAGAAAATAGCACTTGTGCAATTCTTTACCTTCTGTGGAAAAGGAGAAGAGTCAAGTACCCCTTGTGCAGGGGTGACATTTCCCTGTGCAGGATAGTACCCTGCACAGCATATGTTGGGTCATTTGGGGCTGATCAGCTGCTTTTGGTTGCAGTTGCCCAGATGAGCCAAGTGTTTGGGATCCAGTTTGGTAATTTTTTTTGCCAAGTTGATTTATGCCCCTGGCCAAAGCTTTTCACTGAAATTTTTAGCTTGTTGGCATTGTACAGCTTGTGGGCCACTCTTTAAGCCCTCTCTGGAAATAATGGCTGAACACCATATTGCAGAAGAGGAAAGTAAACATCTGGCAGTCTGGCCCTCCAAACAGGCAGTGTTTATCATAATTAAATAAATCTCTCTCCCACTTCCTGGCTATCACCGTGGCTGCTTGTAGGAGGAAGTGGCTCAGCTCAAAGCCAGGTGGTTGTATTGTCCAGACCAGTCTCCCAAGCCTTGTGAGAAACAGCTGCCAGAGAAGTCATGAAGTTGTATTTGCTTCTAACCTCAGAACAAAGCCAAGCTGCTACAGATCAAGCCTTGAATCTCTACAAAGCTTGTCATCTGCACTAAAAAATTACTGATTACTACACCCATTGGGTATTTTCCCTAGCTGTATTGTTTGTGGGAGGCTTTGAAAGGAATGAGAGCATGCCTTGGTAATAAGAAACCTTTAAAGAAAAAGACAGGGAGGATTAAGGATCATAGAAATGTTATTTTAATCAATGGTAGAATCTTCTTCAGGACTAGTACAATAAAGTGCTGTCTTTATGCTACAGAGGCTTAATAAATATGTCCATAATAAGAAACATCTCAAGTAATGTTATCAATGGCTTGAAATGCTAGCAGGCTATTTTCAGGTAACAATTTTCACTCAGATCTTTCTTCAAAGTGCAATCTAAAATCATTTGTGTAAAGGGGGAGAAGTCCTGCATTCCAGAAAACTTATGCAAAGTAATCATGGTAACCCTTTGATAGCCTTATCTGCATAATTTGGTTATAATGTGGTTAGTGTTTCATTCCCACATAGATCCTCCAGTCTTTATAGGTTGAAGAAGTTTTTTAAGTTTTACTTTTGAAATGGCAGCATGTCACCTTGATAGATGGGCTGTTGTATCACACTTATTTGCTCAGCTGTAATGGAGACTGCATCACATTCCAGTAATCAGATTCCATTTCAAGTACCTTGTGTTCCCTTTTCATAGGAATAGGTGATTAGGAATCATAGGAATAGGACCTGGAGGGTTTGGATATTTGGCTTTTCATGTTCCCCTTCCCACAAGTCAGCTCCCTTTTACATGTTAACTACTAATGTGTATTCTGTTCTGATGTGCTATTCAGAATATAAACACAGGGGTAGATTGCATTTCCTGCCTCACAAAAGGAAGGCAGTCGGGTTTCTTATTATGAAACTAAATTTGATTCTACATTGAGATTTTATACTAAAAACAATTTTTGTGTTTGCCACTTTTTTTAAGGTGCTGGGAATCCGAATTGCAAAGTTGCAATTGTAATGGGCAAAACCAAAAACTCATCAGCATCCAGGTAAGAATTGCTAGGAGACTCAGAATCTCCTAAAACTTGTTCCCTGGAGGAGTTGCTGCTTAGTTAAGTTAAGTTAAGTTCACTTAATTTTGTCAGTAAAATGTATATTAGTTGCCTTGACCAGTTGGATGTGCTCCTAAATTAGAAGGATGTTTTAAACCTCAGCACCTGTCTCTTGTAGCCTGAGTTCCTGTTTTGCTGTCAGAGGCTGTTGACTGAGTCCACCCAACCTTTCCACTGTTACCATCTTTCATTGGCATGCTTCCCACCTCTCTCCATTGCACCAGCTCTAGTGTTTGTGCAGCTGTATGAGGAACTGGATCAGGAAATTTTGGGGGCTTCACCAGCTTTATCTTGGTCACATAAATTTTAGTCTGCATCAATAACCAACAACTCTGGCTTACAATTTATTTTTTAAGTGTAGTGTATAAAACAGTTAACACCAGGAAAAATTAAATAATAATGCTTATATAATAAAACCAAAACTTTTCAGAGCTTTCCTGATCAGAATGGGTACAAGTGGCACATCAGAGACCTGAAGTTACTGATTAAGTTTTCCACAAAGGTATCTGTAGATAAAGAAAGTTAAGTCTGAAACATGGGGTGTTGGTAAGGTGATGCTGTGTAAGCAGAGAGCATTGAACATCTTAAATCAGACCTACTCATTTTATTCCTATATGTGTAAATACGATCCTTACATCTTCTTTGACACAAACACGTTCAACTTGTTACCAAACTAGAACTGCAAGCTTTTGCAAAAATTTATACAAGCAATAAATGAAATGCTCCATGTCTGGTGTATTAATATCACATAGCTTGTAATGCAAAAGAATTGTGACATTTATATCTAAGATGGATTTTAGCCCAAATTCCATGGATAATTTGAAGTTTTTAGGTTTGGCTAGGTTCCACCAAGAAGCAATCAGTGACTTGCACACAGCACCCAGGAGGGTTTACCTGGAAGTTATACAGACAGTGGCATCTGTTAAGCTCTTAGAAGCTGAAGAGAATTTAATGGAAGGGATCATGTAACACTCCACTTGCTAGAACTGGCGACTGAATTTAGAGACCTGGGGCATCACCCTCAGTTCTGTGTGACTAAAACCTAAATATTCTGAAGGAATGTAAACATGGGGATGGATTTCTCATTCCTAAGCTGGTAAGCAAGCCAAGATGGTGATTCCGATAAACTGATTTTGAGAACAAAACAGAAAGGTAGAGGGGGAGAAACTGATTGGGTGATACAGAACTGTGTGCACGGAAGTGACAGCAGCAGCAGGAGTTTCTCAGTCATGGTGCCTTAGGTGCCAGTAATACTTTTTCACTTGTTGACTGGTGGGTTAAGAAGGGTTGAAGCCACACTGTGTGGGCAGAATGGTGCAGGTGGTACAGGTAAATCTCAGCACTGGCTTTACGTGAGTCCTGACTTAGGGACGGAAATTAAAAAAGCAGAAGGGGCAGACAGAAGGGAGGCTCAGAGGTAACTGTGCTTTTTGTCTTGATCAGGTACAAGCAGCACAGTATGGTTATTGTTCCCATGGACACCCCAGGGCTGAAGCTGATAAGACCTCTCTCAGTGTTTGGCTACATGGGTAGGTGATCATATTTATCAGCTATATGTGTTTTAATTTATTAGCAGGCTCAGAAGCTGCAGTTATACTAATAAATATTGTGTATGAAATCAGTAAAATGTATATATAGAAGAAGGGTTAGGAACTGGAGGCCTGTATTTTTATCCTCCTTCATTTTACCCTGCTGTTGTGTTTTCTAACTTTGTAGATGAGATCCATGGAGGACATTTTGAGATACACTTCAATGATGTGCGAGTACCTGTCTCCAATATAATACTGGGTGAGTTTCAGCACTGATTTATTTTTATTTTATACATACAACAATGAACCAAGCTTTATGAGAGAGTGGTTTGTGTCATGAATCACCATAAGTTATTTCAAACAGCTCTGGTCAGTTGAGGGAGCCCACTGTTCCTTTAGCAGCCTTCCTGCTGTTTCAATGTACCTTAGAGCAGAAGGAAGCAGGGCAGCTCTGGCTGTCATGCAAATATCATTGCCGTGAGGTAGAGCAAAGCAAAGTCTTTAAGTGCTGTTCTTCCCCCAAAACCAGCTCTTGCAGACTTTACAGACTTTTAGAAAGAATGTTCTGCTGCACTCCATGGCCAGTACTTGGCAGAACTGAAAAAAAAATAACAAGGAGGCCACCACTGTGGTGCCCTGCAGGGAGAACTCTGCTCTCTCACTTAGTGGAGATCCTGATTTCTTCTATTTCCCCTCTGCTTCTTTTATTTTGCTATGGGGTCACTTCTGCTTGGAGCCTTGGACCCTTCCAAGAGGGAGTGTGCAGAGCCTGTTTTTCTTTCCAACCAGGTGAGGGCAGGGGGTTTGAGATCGCCCAGGGCCGGCTGGGGCCGGGCCGGATCCATCACTGCATGCGGTCCCTGGGTGCGGCCGAGGCCGCTCTGGAGATCCTGTGCCAGCGCGCGGCTCAGCGCGAGACCTTCGGCAAGAAACTCCATCAGCACGTAAGCACCTTCCCTCTCTGGCCCTGGGCACACACTGCACACACTGACCTTTGTTCTGCCCAGCACAGCCTTGTGGCTCTGATAATGGACATGGCAGCAGCTGTGCCCTAACCTTGAATTCCTATTCATAAACCTTTGGGTGGCAAAGGGAAAAAAAAAACAAACCACATTGCAAGGCTCCCATTTTTCACCACAATCTACAGGATCTTTTTCTTTTTTTTTTTCCCTTTGCAATATGCAATGAATTAGATACCTTTTGCTGGATTTGAATGTGGATTTTTTTCACTGTGTGTTGTTCTCTGCTTTTCTTGATCAATTTGGACAGGTATTTTTTCAGGCATGCAATTTATGCTTCTGTTACAATCTGAGTTCACCGTTTTTGTGTATCCATTCTGTCACCTGGCTGTCTCCATTCAGAACCACTGGAGACACTTAGAGGTCTAAATTTCACTGAAAATGTTACTTCTTTGATCAAATATTTGTAGTTGCTTATGAAAGTACAGACCACATCAAGGGAAGATTGGAGATCCTTGCTCTTATCTTGCTCAGGATTGAAATACTGTTTCATGAGCAAGAGCTTGCTAAAATAATAAAAAAATGACAGTCTGCTTTGTATAAGAACTATCGGAGTCTGGTAGTTGGCCTGTCATGTTTCAAGTGTTCCTTAATTTTTCCCAACAGTTAGGATAGCTTTATTGGAAAAAACACAAGTAAAAGCAATGAAAAAGGGAAATTGAATAAGCATCTGGCACAGATTGTAGCAAATTGTTTGTGCAGATCAAGAGGGAGCAACTTTACATATCCGTATTTCCAGTCATATCATTTCCCAACTTCCCTTCATCACCATAACCTGGAATGAGTAAGAGGTGCATGAGGCACACTGGCTCTCAGAAGCTGGCTGAAGTAACAGTGATGTTTGATGAAGCCACAGGCCTCACCTGGAGGCAGCTGCGGAGCCCATGCAGGTCCTTCACAGTGAGGATGGCTAAGACAAGGTGAGGCTGGTGGCTTCCCTGAGTACCAGTGTGCCTGCCCCCACCCAGGCCATCATTTATGACCCCAGGAGCTGCTGACTGAGGAGAACTGAACACCCCATCTAGGTTCAGATCACCTTTGCTGGCACCAGCCAAGCTGAGCTTCCAGACTGCACTGAAGCAAGTGCTGCACATTTGCTTTTGTGTCCTACAAAATCCACAGCCCTAGAAGTGGAGGCTGGGTCAGGCTCCAAACAGTTTTTGCACTGACAAGCATCAAAAATATTTGTTTCTCCTGTGGTATGTTGGCTGCAGGGGGGAATTAGCTAAGAAGAGCAGGGAAGGGCTGCCAAGATCATAACTTCATTTTGGATCCAGACAGTTACTAATTTATCATCAGTCAGAGGCAGCAGGCACCACCCTGCAGCTGTCTGCCTCTGTGTCATGCACCACACAGCACCAGTTTAAGCAGAACAAGGAATTCCTCTCCCCTGTCACCCCCTTATTTCTATATACTGGGGCTTATCATATGGAGAGAAGGCTGTGAGGGGTGGAAAGAAGAAGGAAAAAGCAGGCATGGAAGAGCTTCTGGAGAATGGCCAGCACACAGTGGGGTCTGATCAGGTGCCAGAATCCACAGGTTTTCCCTTTTCTTGTTTCCTGGCAGAACAATTATTTTCCTATCTTGAATATTTCTGTTAGTCAAGTGTTTTCTTTATTATGCCTCATCTTAGATATGCTTTAATTTGCACACAAGTGGCTGTAGGTTGGCTGAACGAGCACATGCTGAGGAAGAGGGGCTCAGAGGGATTAACTGATGTCCTGATGTTGGCTTTGGGATCTGCAGGAAGTTGTTGCCCACTGGATTGCGGAGTGCCGTCTTAGCATAGAACAGGCACGCCTGCTCACACTGCAAACAGCCCGCAAGATCGACATGTTGGGCAACAGAAGAGCAAGGAAAGAGGTAAATTCTATTTTTGGATGCAATGCCTGTGCATTCAGCTGGTTAAAAGACAAGGTAAAACATATTGTTAAACACTGTTATTCTAAGTGTAGAGTATAAATCCATGTTGAAAAAGGCCTTAAGATATGCTTTTAATTGTCAGAAGATTGGGGAGTTAGTCAGAAATGGAGATGAATCTGTTCAAGCATTGCTTGCTTGTCTCAACACAGTAAGATAGTTTTGAGTGACTGGAAGCAGTTTTGCCATCCCCTGCGAATGGGAACAGCAGAGCTCTCATCCAACCCCAAGAGGAAGGAATGTACTGAGAGATACAAATATTCAATAGAAGTGTTAGGTAAATATTTTCACTTGCTTATGAAGCTGTTACTGATAATGTGGGTTCTTCTAACCACAGGTAGCCATGACCAAAGTGGTTGTTCCACGAGCTGTACTGAAAGTGATTGACTGTGCAGTTCAAGTGTGTGGTGGAGCTGGAGTTTCTCAGGATTTTCCTTTGGCATTCATGTGAGTAAAAGGAGATTTCCTGTAGATCCTAAGCATTTCTTTTATAATCATTTATAACACCAGTACATGCTGTTTCACCTCAGCATGAAATAAGAGTGTGTGTCCCTTTAAGCTATAAAATTTAAACGAATTGTTTTTATAGTTCAATTAGCCTTACGAAAAATAAAAGCTGGCACTAGGCCTAAAATAGTTCTTATCAGCAGTAAAGAGGATGTGCTTCTAAAACTTAATGTTATCTCTTATGGCCTTGGGGAAAGGCGAAACTTCTGAATTCCCAGCCCACCCACCTCAATCCTGCCAGGAAGATTTTGCTGCAGTATCTCCCTGTGACAACACTTTTCAAGCAAGGAGTCAAAAGGGCAGCAAAAGCAGTGCTGAGAGCTCAGTGTGGCTGCTGTGGCAGGGCAGGAGGCCAGGCCTAACTCAGCTCTCCCCCCACAGGTTCGCGTCCATACGCACCTTGCGCCTGGCAGACGGGCCCGATGAAGTTCATCTCTCAACAATTGCAAGGTGGGAGCTCCTTGATCAGTCCAAGAAACTCACTGCAAAAATCTAATGTCAGCATAAAGCCTTCTCTAATGGAGGGAAGATTATGGAAAAGTTTCAGTGTAATAATGGTATCTAAGGTAAAACTGAATGAACATAAAAACTTGATTCTAACCAGAAGCAATTCTCTCACTGTTTTCACTTATTACACTTAATAATTATGGGCTTGCTTTTAAGAATTTGCAGAACACCAGGCAATAACTAATCTGGGTGTCTTTATAATACTAAATAAAATCTATTTTCAAACAGGCCTAAAGTGCTTTCTTTGTTCTGAATCAGAGCATTTTATCCTTTTGTTGCAGACAAAGCAGTTTTGAGTCAGAAGTGCCACACAATTTAATTTGTTGCAAGCTAGGCTAAACGTTTGTATTTGTTAAATTGACAAACACTGGAGGTAGTACCTTGCTTTTTCTTTTCCAAAGCTCAGTTGCAGTCCAACCCTCTGCTCCCCAGTTCCTGCTCACAGCTGCCTTCCTTGTCACTGAGACTACACTCAGTCCTGCCCCCAGCCCCATTCAAGTGAGGCTCAGGGCAGCACAGAAGGCTGGAGCCTGGAGTGATTCCTGGAGTTAGGATAATCGCTTCTCAGCTTACACAAGGCTGGTAACTTAAGGGCAACGAAGTTAAGGACACAAGGGTTTACTGTTTGCATGAACAAACAAACTCCCCCCTCCAAGCTCCTTCCTGCTGGAGCCTGCAGAGAACACCTTGAGCTTGGCTCAGTCTTCAGGGTGAGGCTGTGCCAGTTCTGTCCTTGAGCCCAAAGCCGAGCGCTCGCCTCAGGGTGTCCAGCTACAGCTGCAGTGGTCACTCAGGGGGTACAGTGGCACAGTACCTAGAACTCGAAGCATTCCATGAAGTTCCTTACCTCATGATACTTAAAACCAAGATTATAACCTCTTTGGAGGAAGCAGTAATTCTCATTTACATTTCCATCCACCTTCATTTCCTCTTGCTTCCTGCCAAGAATGTTTTCCAGGAAGTTGAGAGTATCAGCAGGTCAGTGGCTGAAATGCACTGCAACTACAAAACCACCTGCACTGCTACATATGGTTCAGGAGTTCTGCTCTAGGCTGTCAAAACCTGCACAAAGTGTTTTTTCAACCAAGAATGCCCAGGATCATGTTTAGCCACGTTCCAGTCAGGGTCTTGGACTGTCCTAATTTCTCTCACTTTCAATGAACAACTAGACAAGAATACCACCTTTATCTCATTAACAAGGCTCTTAATTCCCTTTATTTTAAAATTCTATGTACATATGAATGATCTGTATAATGTACACTCAATATAGAAAGTTTTTATATACTGGATAATGTATAGAACATTTCACAATTACACTAATTTCTTACATAACATGTCAACTTTTTAAGGTTTTTTTGCTGAAGCTTCGTCAATTTGGTCAAGCCAGTTATACATACAAATGTCTAATGCTGTTTGATCCGAGGAAGAAGATAATGTTAATGATTAAGGACATGAGTGAACTGGTGCAGGAACAAACCCTTTCAGGTCATGTTCAATGGAAGTGATCACATCAGACTGAGAAATGAAGGGATGCCCTTTTAGTGGGGTCGGTGAGGTCAAAGTTATTTTAGCCCAATTCCTCTAGACTGTAGCTCAACTCCAGTCATGCTAATTCAGAAAATATAAAAACTAGGAAAGTTTGATTCACAGTCTTGTAAACAAATATAAAGGAACAAAATGTGCTTATGTACAACAAGAAAAAATTCTTGTGTACCCATTTCAGCTGATCCACAGAGTGCTTTCTTGTGTTACAGTGTGGAAGTTAGAATCACTGACTTTTCCTAGAAAAAAAAGTCATAGAAAAAAGGAATAACACTGTCATAAACACCTGGCAAGGCAATAAGTTCACTTCAATGTATTGGAGGAAAGTGCTGTTCCTCATCACTGGCCAGTCTGCCTTCGTCTCTTCCACAAGGATTTCCAGTCCTTAGCTGACATCTCCCACTTCGTTGTCTACCGGGGGTGGTACGTTGGGCATTACGGATGACGTCGTCCCTGCAGTGAGGTAACCAGCAACTCCAGGGCCTTTCAGGAGGAAAACAAATACTCGGGATTAGTTCTCCCTCAACTGGGTGACTGAGCAGCTTTATTCCCTCTGGTAACACTCAGATATATCATCTGAGCCAACCAGACACCTTACACAAGAACATTTAAGAGTTTTTCTTTAGATTCTCTAAAATTTAGGAATACTAGAAACTAAGACTTCTTAGTCTACCAAGTGGAATAGCTCGTGGGGAACATTTTTAGGCTTGCTCAGATTTTTTTTATTCTGATATGCCAAAAAAGTGAAAAAGAACCCCAACCACCTGCATTACCCGTCTCACCTTCCATCGTGGAAGCAACAGTAAAGCAGGGTTGGCATTCCTTTGCTAAAGAAAGGCCCTGCCATGGAATTAAAGTCAGTTCAGGCATGTGTTCCACTACTGGGCTCCTTGTGTATCTTTTCAGTGTTTTAAAGATTTTTCCCAGCTGCATAGTTCCAGGAAGCCCAATGGGTTGCCCCATGAAGAAACAGAACTGCCTAAAGCTTGTCTAGCCAGCATTTTGTGCCTTCAGTTGGAATAAAGTGACAGCATTCTTGGGATACAGAAATTCTATACTGGAGATGCAGGACTCACACCATTACTATGTTTCTATGTTGATTATAATAGGGGCAATCAGTTTTGCCCTGCAGGCAAAGCCCCTCTCCCTGGAATTAAAAATTTAGTCATATTGAAACTTTCAACAAATGCAATAAAAATTTAGGTTGCAGCATGAAGTGTTTTAACAGTAATTTTTATCATATTAGTGACTAGAAAACTGATCACTCACAGAATGATCCAATACAGCGATCGACTTGGTCTCAGACCTCCAGCCTACATTGCCAATATTCAACACACTAAGTTCTGCTGGGTCCTGTACTCTTCCCCTTTAAGCCATTCTCACTGAGTTCTCCCGAATTTACTATTCTTTCCTGCCCCACCCTCCTTTCTCCCACTTCAGCCACAACATCAGAGCCTGGTTGGTCTCCCTGCAAACAATCCCACACTACTACTGCGAGGCAGAGAGCAAAACAAGCAGTGCCTCTGGCAATAAAAAGCTCTCTGGCTGCAGGAGGGGACCTCTCCTTGCCAGCCCATCAGGAGGGGACCTCTCCTTGCCAGCCCATCAGTGGAACCTGCCAAGCGTCAGACCCACTGCTACCCATCCTAGTGCAAAAATTCCCCATAGTTATCTCGTGTCTCAAGCTTTTCCATTTTGGAGGAATCCTAACACAGTTCCAAAGCTGAATTCCTGTGTAGTACCAGCAAGTAGCAGCCAGTGCAGGTGTCAGTGTAGTGTGTCGGTGTTGGGCATTGGTACAGCTCTAGGACATGCATCTGTAACTCGGAATGCAGCGAGCGCAGCGTGCGTTCTGCGAGGTGGTATCTACCTGCTTTAGAGAGCTACACAGAAGTTAGCAAGCTGCCTGACACAGCAGATCTAAAGCCCACTTCTCAGGTGAAGGGGACTGCTGCCAGTTAGAAGGGAAGGAGAAGAGACACCTGAGGGAAGAGAAATAAGCAAGGGAAATTTCAAGGAAAGTGCAAATAGCAAAGCAATTTGAAGCAAGACATAAGGCAGAATACAAGATAAGAGAGGTTAAAAATAAAGCTTGGTTTCCATCTACACTTTGCATTTGTACAGCACCTTCATTCTACATTGGCAAGCACTTAAACATTAGGCAATTTAAAAGCAGCACGTGGCCTTAAGGCAATTGGAAAACTGTATTGCCCCCAATCTCAAGGCTGACCACATCTGATATAGTTTCAGTTCTTGGCCAATAATCAATCAGCATTTTCTTTCTATTCCTGAATTTATAGCATTTATGTTAAATGTATAGTATTTATGAAAATACCAAGGAAATTCATTACAAACTGAATCAGTTCCAGTGTTCTTTGTCAAACTGGCCTTAAGCAATACAAAACCAGAAAACCCCTGTTCAGCGCTAAAGCGCAGAGTCCTGTGTGAAAAAAATACATCAAGTGTTCCAATACCTACTCTCAAAATACAAGCAACTACTTCTGGAAGGTGTAGTTCCTGACTTGAAAGGCTCAAAATACATGCTAGTATCTTGCAGTAAAACTTTGGCCATCTGATTTACACCTCATTAGTGTAGTAATGCTCAAAAGCTTTACCAAGATTCCTAAATTGGGTTAGATGAGAAAGTTCCTTGTGGCACATAGCTGTGTCCACACTGGCTTGTCACAAAGGACTTTAAAACCTCACCTGTGAGGCAAAGCTTTTAAGACCAAGCATTTGTTCAGCTGCTGGCTACTGAGGAGTCAGAAGCTTGCAGACACTTTGCTGCAATGCCATTATTTGCTAGATCTGAAAATATTTTATGTGATAGTGATGTTTTGGACTGTGATGCTGCGTCTGTTAAGTGCTCAAGTGAAGGAAGAACAGGAGCAGATTTGCAGTGACATACTGATCTGGGATTATGTCTGCACCATGCAAGGAAGTTCCCTCAGCTGCCAACCTTACTGTGCACACAGTGCACAGCACACACAGCTAAAATGCTCTTCACTACCAGTGGGGCTGGGGTGCATCTGAGGTGCCTTTTCAATCTTGGTGGCACCAGCAGGGGAGCCACCCAAGGTGCACCACTGCAGCAGTGAAGCAAATGCTGCAAGCTCCACGTACAGGCACGAGGCCACCCTGGCAGGCCACTGATTCTGGCTGGAACACAGCCTCATACTCAACCTATAAGTATTCCAACTTTTCCAACAGTACAACTACCTGCCAAACCCTAAAGTTGTGTTAATTCACACAGCTAACTGATATAGGTTCTACAGGCTCTAGAACTGAAGTAGACTGATCCTAAGAAAGCATGGAATGCTATTGTCATTCATGAGTTTCAATTACATCTCTGCTCTATCACTACAGAGTACTTGCAAGCCTTGCCAGTGCCCAGATCCTGTTGCTAAGTATGTACAGTAAAGACTATGCAGAGAAATACAATCTCAACCAGCAAGAAGTTTACCTTTTTGTAAGTGTTTTAAAAACTTACTGTATTTTTACAGCACTGACTGTTCAGACCACCTGATGGCACTAGATCCTGGGGATAAACAGTAACTCCAGAGTCCAGAGTGACAATTAAGTAACAGTTCAGTATAATTCAGAACATAAACAGGAAAGAGTTGCTAACCTGTGAGGTATCCTGATGTTTGTGTATCAGAAATGAACAAGTCGTGTTTCTGATCCTTGAAGGCACTCCAAACAGAAGAACGGGACAGAATTTCATTTACCTGCAGTATTTGAAGAGATAACAGAGTGAGCAAGTGCCATTTGTCATGTTCTAGGCAAACAAACCCATTTCCTATTGCCAAAACATTCTGAATTACACCAAAGAAGGTGGCAGTAGTTTAGGCTGCAATATGGAATTTGTGCACATTTCCAAGGAGACTTGCTTTTCCATGTGAATTGTGCAGCTGAACACAATACTCAAAAGAAGTTATTCAGCAGCTTCACTTTATCCTTTGTTCCCCAGAAAGGTGACAAGGAAAAGCAACCCTAGAAGCAGCCCTTGCCACTCACTGACAGCTGAGGGAGAGTAGGACCTTTCCTGTACTAGAGCAAGATAGGGACTACTTGGAAGAAAGACTATTCCAAGTTTCCTCCCCTTGAGAAAGCTTTCAACAAAAGGGTAAGAGGAAGGCATTAAGAACTAGCACAGTTACTGGGACAAATTTACTTTGATATACATCCATAATGCTGCTGCACTTATGTATTTATTTAGAAAACAGAAGAGAAATTTACATTTATAACACAAGTTCTGAAGAGTTGTCAGTTAAAGATAACTAGCTCATAGAACATTTCTGCACTTGGGATTTGTCTTTTTTATTAGTGGTCTTCACATGCATTGAACCAACAACTTCTCCACAAGCAAGAGGTGAAGAAATACCAAACCATAATCATTTTGCAGTTGCAGTGCGCTAACACTTTAGGTGGAATGATGTACATGACAGCCAGAAGATTAAACAAGGGATGTTCAGAGTTTGGTACACACCTACTAAGTGTCAAAGCCCAGATAAGGACTTGTGAGTACTCACCTGTTCCCCATACTGCAGGCTACGAGACATGGATTTCAGAGTCTTAACAATCTGAGCTTTTGTTGCAGATGGGCTCTCCAGGGTCTCAAGACCAACACCTTCAAGTAGCTTCAGAAGATAAGGGACCAAATCTGCTTTCAAAGCCTGCAAACATACCCAAATGAGTTGTCTTAACATGGACAGGAACTCCATACAGAATTTTTATATCATTAGTGTGAACCAGAAGTGCCAACAGTTATTACTACAAATGCCAAGATGAGTCCATTTTTCCTGAGCTGTATGAATACAAACAAGAAAAAGCAAAGATACTGTCCAGCAATTCTGCTCTATCTAGGTGTAAACTCAGTTGAATTAGTTGGCATTCCACTACACTTTCTCAGAGGACACAACACTACCCTGTGCATTAAGCTTCAATGCTCAGGTAACATCCTTGAACAGGTCTTCTTTTTAGATAAAAAACTTTTCCAACAAGAAAAGCACATTAGTAAAGTGCCCAGGAGGCTCCCCAGATGCCATTTAAGTTGAACAGTTTAAATATACCACATTTCTACAGTCTGAGATTGTACTGCTTACTTGGGCTACTAAGTCAGTTTGTTCCTTCTGAAACATTCGATTCAGTGTTTCACAGGCTATCCCAACCACATCTGATCTCTTCTTCATTCCATTCATGAGAGGGCCAATGGTCTCCAGCGATGCCATCGCTCTAACACAAAGCTGTAGAGAGAGAAACATCCTGAGGACTCTATTTTATGCCAAGATTAATGGTTATTGCAGATAAGGTCAGCCAACACCATACATTTTTCAGTGTTTGATCTAGCAATTCTCCATTAATTAGCTATAGGTCCCTGCTCACTTGCAACACCGTACTTACAGTTAGAATAATGTCCTTTTAGGAACTCTACTAAACAATACCTCCAGCTATGCTTTTCTCCCCTCAAGCACTTAAATGATTCAGTACCTCATTGTCTGACAATATGTGCATGACACGAATGGCACTTTTAGGAATGGCATTGTTCTTGTGATTCATAGCCTGGATTATCTTGTGAAGATGACCAAGAGGAGGAACTTGATCAGCTAGCTGAGGCTGGGCACTGAACAGGCACACAGTTGCTGTGGTAATGGTTTCTAAAGTTTCCCCCTGCAGAAAATTGAAAATCAACAGAAAATGTAAGTCAGTAAAGCCTTATGTATCATCATAATAACAACATTTCTCACTTGCTTTGCATTATAAATTTTTTCCCTAATGCTTGTATATAATTTTGCTCTCAAACTGTTAAAACAACAAGTGAAGAACATGATTATCAGCTCCAATAGTGGCAAACATTCACTAGTTCTAAAAAGACAGATCACACATGAATTCCTAAGCACTATTTCTAGCATATCGAGAATTCAGTGTATCTGGCTAAGTTGCTTGGTGGAAGCACTGATAGCATGGATGTTCAGGTGACCACCTGAACTCCTAAAGGATTCCGCAGTCTGTGCAGAAACACTTGTCATACCTTGTGTATTCTATGTGCCTCTACAAACTGCTGTCACATCTTTGTAATAAAGGTGCCTGTTTTATTCAACATGCTAGTTAGCTTCCATCCTGCAACTCTAACACGGAATCTGAACACTGTTTAAAAATTAATTTTTAAACTGTAACACATTTGCTGTACTCATTACACTAACTAAGGTGGCAGCCTTAGTCACATAAAATCCCACTCCTACCAGAGTGGGAACTTAGTGTTGCAGAAGGACAACAAGAGTCTCAAGAACAGAAAATTTTTAGGTGGTGTAGAACAAGTGCCATTTTTTTAGGCTGGTCAGTCATGGAATAATTAAACGACACTTCACTTGTTAAGCCTCATCTCTAGCACAAAAGAAGTCTCTAAGACTTAACTGAAGCTAATTCTATGGCTTCAGGAACTTTAAAAACCTTGACTCATGTTCAAAAGTTGCCTAAACATATCGGCACACTTTCAGAGAGAGTCAGAAAACAGACAGAAAACCCCATTTATGATGGGAATAAAGTGTGAGAATCTAAATTAATCAGAAACTTAAAGATCAAAAACTTAACACATTCAAAGCACAGAATCAGAAAAAAATCATCTTACATGGGGGTTATTTTTCTCCAGTAGTTCAGTAAACTTTTCCAACAGTGCAATGAGAAATTCTCTTGGTTTCCGTAAAACCCAGGCCGGCTGGGCAATAAAAATCCTGAGGAAGACTCCCCCCACTGAAAGTTCACCTTCTGCCTCACCATACACCACAGCAAAGTCTTCTGGCAGCTGTTGAATTGCAAAGTAGAAGTTATTGGCAAGGGTATTTGAGAGACCTAAAACTGTTTCCCTAAGTGGTCAGGGTCACTAACTGTATTCTCCGAAACAGTGCAAGGCCAACAAACTCTTCATTTTGAAAGAACTTGAGGTAAGAAGTGACAGCAGAAAGAACAGTGCAGTACAGGCAGTACCACTACAGTGAACTTTTCTTTCAAAGAACACAATTAACTGAACCTACAACTGCAGCAGAGGCAAGCCCTAGTCCAAGAGGAGCACCAGCAACAAGGCTGATGATACAACAGCTCTTTCCTTCCTTGTCCACTTCAGGGAAAGGTTTCTCACCATCACTCCAGGGAAGTTTCCAGTTTTCATCTGGATCAAAATAGACATTATGATGTGTTCAGAAACTGGTTTAATGTTGAACTAGAGGACTGTTGGAAGGAAGTAATCTCTAGCTTTTCACAGATAATGGGAATCACTACATGCTGAAACTCCTCATTGATGGGACTGATGCAAGGGAATGGCTTAAGGACTCAAATATTTTTTGAGACCCAGTGACTTACTAAAGTTACTTCACATTTACCAAAAGCAGGTTTACTATGGCTGTGTAGTGACAGGACTTTTTCCAGCAAGCCAGTGATGTCTCAATATTCTCTTTTGTTGCTGACTTTTGATGAGTTTTAGAATCACATAAACTATATCAAAATGTTCAGAGTACACTGACAGTGGTTTTATCTGTGTCTCATTTCAAGCTGCAAGCTAGTAACAATAGCATCAATTCAACATTAAACCAGTTCTGTTTTCAGTTATGAACAGTTATGGTTACAGCACAGCAGCAGACTCCTGTTAGTACTTCAAGGGAAAAGCCTGTTAGAGTCCAATACAAGCATCTATTATCATGTGTCTTACAGCCTCCCTGGACACACCCAAAGCAGAAATAGCATACTTTTACCTTCCAGTTAGTGTCAGGGTTGTCCCTCTGAAGTTTAAAGTGCCTTTAAAAAGAAAGTAAGTTTTAATGAGCAGTAAAAGAAGCAGTTGTCTTCTCTACTTGACACCTTAGTCTCCCTCCATCATTGTGAAGCAGCTCCAGTTTCTAAGCTCCATTCTACCCCCATTGTATCCCCCCAAATCCCACAGCAGTGAGCAAATACCTGGACTGTGCACAAACTGCACCTGCACCACTGACTTACTGGTACAGTACACAAACAATAAACAAGTTTATTTCACTGAAGTCTGGCTTGCAATAATTCTACTTTTTACAGGCAGAGCTCTGTCTCACAGTTGTTCTACAGCAACTCTGGTTTACTGCCAGAGAGTGTCTCAGTTAAAGACAACTGAGTCAGAAGGTTTCCACGTACTCAAGCATCATTTCTCGAACTGTTGTTGATACTTTCTCTCTGGAGCTGTCATTCCAAATTAATTCTGGATTTTCATGGGTTCCCTCA
This sequence comes from Spizella passerina, assembly GCA_013401375.1. Classification (NCBI taxonomy): domain Eukaryota; kingdom Metazoa; phylum Chordata; class Aves; order Passeriformes; family Passerellidae; genus Spizella; species Spizella passerina. The sequence continues at coordinate 21,266 of WBNQ01035642.1, forward strand.
AAGATATGAACAGCAGCTTCAGGGTTGTCTCTCATGGCATCCATGAAGACTCCAGGTAAAAATTTCATTAGTGTGATTCTAACCTAGAAGGGATGAACATAAATGACACTTAGTCTATCATATGACAAACTAACTGACAGGACAAGCTCACAGAAATAGAAAACTCCACAATGTCCAACTGTCTTTAACACAAGAATTGTTAGGTGATAGACTACAACACCACAAAACAAAATAGTGCCATCATTTCAAATAGCAATAGCCAGTGACACTGAAATCTAGGTCTCTACTGTCAAGTCATTACAAATGGAAACCAAACTGCTTATACAAGTTACTGTATATACA
>WBNQ01035646.1:0-12002 GCA_013401375.1 Spizella passerina
GAGGCACCTGGGTGTGGGTTTCCCATCTTGGAAGTGTCCAAGATCTTGCTCAGATCCTAAAAGTTGAAACAGTGACCTGTGTCCAAGCCAGAAGCCGGATGAGCTGGAAGGGATCAGCAAAGTCCAGCTCCACTGCTTGTCCCAGCTGCAGAGAGTGTTGGAGCACCAGGTGGTGTTTACCCCAAACAGGACACCCCAAATTGTTCAATAAAAATGTGGTTTAATACCCAATTATTGAGCTGCCAGATTAGCTGACGCACCTGGCTCTGGGTTTTCCATCTTGGAAGTGTCCAAGTTCTTGCTCAGATCCTGCCCCTGAAAGCTGGAGGAGTCCAAACCAGAAGCTGTGTCCTGCACTGGGAGAGCACAAAAACAACCATTAACACCAGGCTGGGCAAAAATAAAAGCATGGGAAAATTGCCATTGAGGGAAATTAAAACAAAAAGCAAATTCTAACAACATTTCAGAGGAAGAAACGGGGAAGTTTTCAAACAAAAAAGCTCAGGGTCTGGTATGTCTGAACATCTTCTCTTGCACAAGGTGGAAATTCATTGCACAAGGTGGAAATTCAGCAGAACAAGAGCAAACTTGGGAAAGATGAAGACATTCCCAGGAAATATTCAGCCCTGGGAGCACGTAACCACCAAGGACTGTGATGAGGCTGGGAGTGAATAGCCAAGACGGGGAGGTAGAAAATAAAAAGATTTAGACCCGAGAGTCACGTGCATGGGAATAATGTCCACAATTAAAGATATCAATGAGAACTCCCAGAGAAAGAGGCCCTTTCTCAGTGGAGAAGAAAAGGGACTGTCCAAGGAGATGTCTCTTGGGACTGCATCAGACAGAAACATGGAAAATTAAAACCAGAGCACTTAAAGGAACCCAAATCAGGCTCTTTTTTGTTGTTGTTGTTGTTAACTGAAGCGATGAAGCGTTTTGCTTGGCTAATATCCCTCTATCAGGTTGATGAGGTAAAGTGGCTCTTTAGAACGATTTGGGAACCGATTAATCCTTGCCTGTGGCGATGAGGCAGCGGCACTCAGAGTTATTGGCTTAACACGGGGGGTTTGCTGCTGCCTCGCAAAGATCAACAAACTATTTCAAACAGGAAAACTGCACGGGGAAAATTCTGAGAGAGTTTGCTCGGAAACAGTCACCAATTGCGTTTGTAAAGATTTCGCGGAGTTGGTTTAGGGCTGGTAAAATTGAGAGGTATAAGTTGTCATTTAAAATTCTTAAAAAGAAAAAAAAAAAAGGATGAAACTCGCCCCGGGAGGGAGAAAGAGGGGGGAGAGGGGGAAGGAAGGCGGGAAGGGGAAGGGAACTGCAGGGGAATGAGGGACAAAGGGGAGAAGTGAGGGAAGTGAAGGGGAAATGGGAGCTGAGAGGAAATGTGGGAGGCTGAGGGGAATAATGAGGGGAAAAAGAAGAAAAAGTGAGGGGGAAATGAGCAAGAGTGAGGGGGGGAAAGGAGAGAAAATGAGGGGAAAAAGAGAGAAATTGAGGGGAAAATGAGGGAGAGTGAGGGGGGAAAAGAAAGAAACTGAGGGGAAAATGAGGGGGAAAAAGAGAGAAACTGAGGGGAAAATGAGTGAGAGTGAGGGGATAAAGGAGAGAAAGTGAAGGGAAAATGAGGGGGGAAAAGAGAAAGTGAGGTGGAAATGGGGAGAAAATAAACTAAGGGGAAAATGAGTGGGAGTGAGGGGGAAATGGAGAGAAATTGAGGGGAAAATGATGGAGAGTGAGGGGGGAAAAGGAGAGAAACTGAAGGGAAAAAAGAGAAACTGAGGGGGAAAGGAGCGAGAGTGAGGGGGAAAAGGAGAGAAACTGAGGGGAAAATGAGGGAGAGTGAAGGGAAAAGAGGAAACTGAGGGGCAAAATGAAGGAGAGGAAAATGGAAACTGAGAGGAAATGTGTGAGACTGAGGGGAGAAATGAGGAAGACTGAGGGTGAAAATCTGTGAGACTGAGGGGAAAAAATGAGGAAGACCAAAGGGAAAAGGAGATGGAGGGAAATGAGGGAGACTTGAGGGGAAAATGTGTGAGACAAGGGGAAAATGGAAACTTAAGAGGAAATGTGGGAGATTGAAAGAAAATGAGGGGGAAAATGAGAAAAACTGAGGGGAAATGAGAGAGAGTGGGGGGAAAGGAGATAAGCTGAAAGAAAATGAGATTGAGGGAGAAAATGAGAGAAAACATGGGATACTGCAAGGAAAATAGAAACTGAGGGGGACATGAAAGAGACTGAGGAGAAAAGGAGAGAGAATGAGGGGGGAATGAGAGAAACTGAAAGAAAATGAGGGAGACCAAGGGAAAAAGAGTGAAAGAGGGAAAGGAGCAAAACAGTAAGAAAAAGGAACACCAAGGGTAAAATGGAAACTGAGAGAAAATGTGAGAGATTGATGGGAGAAATGAGGGAGACAGAGAGGAAAAGGAAATAAATGTAAAGAAAATGAGAATGTGGGCAATTGAAGCAAGAGAGAGCAAAGGAAAAATAAGGGAGAACAAGGGAGGATAAAGGAGTGAGGGAAAAGGGGGGAAAACAAGAGCAAATGAGAGAAACTGAGGGGAAACGAGAGACAGGCAGGAGGAAAAGGGGAGCACTGAGGGAAAATGAAAGACAACGAGGGGGAAAATGAGACGGGGGAACGTAAGGGAGACAAGGAGAGAAAAAAGGCGCAGGAAGGAGCGAGGCTGCGGAGAACAAGGCGAGCCCTGCCCGGCCATCCTGGGCTATCGGGACCTGCGGCTCCCCTCGTTTCCACCTCATTCATGTCGGGAATTAACACACCGCCGGGGGAAACGTGGACCGAGGGCGGGATGGGAGGAGAAGGGGCGGGATGGCGCGGCCGGGAGCGCACGGCGAGGCCCACACGCCTGCTGCCTGTGTTGGCTGTGCACTAAGGGGAACACCGCGGGGAACAGAAGCGGGGACAGCACCGGGACGGCGGCCGCAGCAGAGCCGCCGCCACATCGCCCCACACGGGGCAGGAGGGGGGGGCGGCCGGACCCCGCTCCCGCCCCCCGCCTGACCCACAGCGCCGGCCCCGCCTACTGACCCGCCCACTCCGCAGCCCGCCCGTCGCTCATTGGTGGATAGGCCTGTCCATCACAGGGAGCAGGGCGGGGCCGCGCCCCGCGGCGTGCGGCGCGCGGGCATTGGCGGCGCGCGGGGGCCGCTGTGGCGCTGAGGCGGTTTCCGGTTCCGCGGGGCGGGCGCGGGGCTGGCGCTGCCTGTGAGTGACACACAATGAGGCGGGCGGCGGGGCCGTGAGGGGCCGCGACCGAGCAGGCGGCGGCCGAGGCGGTGGGGAGGGGGGTGGGGGGGACGGACAGAGCGGCTTCGCTCGTGCACTGAGCGGGGGAAGAGATTCTCTCTCTCCCCCCCCGCCCCGCCGACCGGGCAGCGAAACCGCCGCGGCGGCGGGAGCGAGCGAGCGGGGCCCGCGGCGCTGCTGTGCCCAGCCATGGACAATCAGGTGAGGGGAGCGGCCGCGGCGCGCTGCCGGAGGGGTGGGGCGGTGCCGGCCCCCCCTCAGAGAGGGGGGCACGTACGGGAGGGACCCCCGGGAATGGGCCCTGAATGGGGGGGGCGCCCCTGTCCTCGGGAAGGGGGGGCTGGGTGGCATCGCCCCCCTTTGGGGGGGTATATCTGCTCCTCACACCCTCTTTGGGGGACACATCTCCTACCAACCCCTCATATTGGGGGGGTACATGTCCTCCCCACACCCTTTAAAGGGGACACCTTCTCCCCATTCTCTTTGGGGGGGGGGCACACCTCCTGCCTAGTCGCTTTAATGGGGTACATCTCCTCGTCAGTCCCGTTTGGGGGGCAAACCTCCTCCTACCCACAGCCTGTTGCCGGGGCACATCTCCTCTCCAATCCCCTTTGGGCAGCACACGTCCTCCTCACACCCCTTTGTGGGGGCACACCTCCTCCTTACAGCCCCCATTTAGGGGGCACGTCTCCTTTCCACACCCTTTTGGGGGATGCAGATCCCCTCAATGCATTTTGGGGGGTTCACATCTCCTTCCCCCCCCCCATTTGGGAAGCGTGCACAGCTTCTCCCCACTCCTATTTTGGGGGACACCTCTCCTTAATTCCATTTGGGGGGCACTGCTCTTACTTCCCGCACCTTTTGCATAGGCACACCTCCTCCCCAATCCCATTTGGGGGGGGGGCACACCTCCTCCACACCCCCCATTTCGAGGGGGTACGTTATCTCCCCAATCCCATTTGGCGGGGCACATCATTTGATGGGGACTCCTTCCCACACCTCATTTGGGGGTCACACCCCCTCCCCAATCCCATTTTGGGGGGGCACACCTCCTCTCCATGCCCCATTTAGGGGACATACCTCCTCCACACCCCCATTTTGGGGAGGGTACATCATCTCCCCAATCCCATTTGGAGGGGCACATCATTTCCCCAATCCCATGTGGGGGACACACCTCCTCCACACCCCCATTTTGGGGAGGGTACATCATCTCCCCAATCCCATTTAGGGGGGGACACATCACACTCTTCATTTGATGGGGACTCCTCCTTCCTACCCAGCATTTAGGGATCACACCCCCTCCCCAATCCCATTTGGGGGGGGACACCTCCTACCCAATCCCATTTGGGGGGGGGCACATCATCTCCCCCATCCCATTTGGAGGACACACCTCCTCCACACTCCCCATTTTAGGGGGGTACATCATCTCCCCAGTCCCATTTGGGGGGGCACATCATTTCCCCAATCCCATTTGGGGGGGCACATCACACCCTTCATTTGATGGGGACTCATCCTTCCCACCCCGCATTTGGGGGTCACACCCCCTCCCTAATCCCATTTGGGGGACACACCTCCTCCCCAATCCCCATTTGGGGGACACACCTCCTCCACACCCCCCATTTGGGGGGGTACATCATCTCCCCAATCCCATTTGCGGGGCGCATCATTTGATGGGTACTCCTCCTTCCCACCCCGCATTTGGGGGTCCTATTCCCATGGTTTGGGGGACGCTCCCCACACCCTTTTCGGGGGTTTCAGCCTTCTCCCCTCCGTGTGCGGCCGCTGCAGCCTCGCCCGCGGCGGGGGGTGCGAGCAGCATTTCCCGCAAATTCCTGCCTGGGATTATTGCCGGGAGGGTTAATGCCGCCGGGAAGGGTTAATGCCACCCGGAGAGTCCCTGCGGGCCAGGGGGGGTTCCAGGATGCGTGCGGGAAGTTTACCTGAGGTGATGGGGATGTGGGCATGGGGAACCTTTTGTGTGTGGGGTGCGGGTAACAGGTACCGGGCTGAGGTTCGGAACCGGCCCCGCTATCCCGGATTATCACCCGCAGGAGCGGGAATGGGAGCTGCTGATGGCTTTCAGGCAATTAGCACATCAAACAAAAACCAGAGCAGCCTTCAGAATGTTTATTGAGAAGTTGAAAGCAGGCTCCTTTGTATTATTACAAATTGTTTGAATAGGATCCTGATTTCCCTTTGTTGAGAGACACGCTTGGAAAAAAAAAGGGAAAAAAAACCCTCCATTTTCAGCGGAGCAACTTTGGATGCTGGTTATGTTGGGAGATCTTATTTTCAAATGTGTTTCAACTTCTGGCTTAATTCACAGCGATTGTTAATTGGAGCAGGGTGTGAGGAGTGCAGCAAGTACAACTTTCACTCTCAGTTAAACAGTTCTCTTTTATGTTTAATTTCGGTCTCTTCCACACAGCCCCATCTGGTTCTCAGCTCCAATTTCTCAGCCGTTTCAACTCGGAAAGGCAGATTTTGTAGCCTGACAGTCATTTGCACTTCTCAGGAGAGGGGTAGTAACTGGCAACAGTAGCAGGATTTAAAGGGTAATTACGGAATCGATAACGTGAGGCTGCGGCACAGGCTGGCTCAGGGGATGTGAGCGCTGTGGGAAGCATCCCAGATAAAGCAGGCCTGCAGGCACGCTCCGATGTGAGCTGAGGATTTCGGCAGGCTGGCTCCACAATGCTTTTGCAGCGTTGGAGGGAAGCACACCTTGCCTTTCTTCTCAGCCCTTAATGCGACATGAAAGAGCAGCCGGCCCTAGGCTCGGTTCTTAGCGCAGGAACGAGGTGGAGCTGCTGTAGATAAGCCTTAAGAACAGGAAAAAATGGCCTGGCAAGAGAACTTGCAGAGGAAGGTATCCCAAAGAAATGCTGCAGCAATAATGGTGAAGGAATTAATGAGATGAGTTTGTCCCCGAGCCTTAGGATTGATGTGTTGGGTGGCTGGAGGTATTTTGCTGTAAAGATTTAAGCTGCCTGAAAGAGTGTGTTAAGGCTTATGGTTGAAATTGGAACTGGACTGCAATTTGGGAGGTCAGGCTTTGATGCCTGGTGCTCTGCAGACCTCCTGTGAGAGCTTTTTACAAAGACAAGAAGGCTGAGATGGAGTCACTTGTGCTTTTCCAGCAAGTATTCACCATGCTCTGGAAAAAAATCTCGGCTTGGAGATGCAAAGTGAGCATTAATTGTGCTCACACTCCTTGCTGCAGTTTGTCAGGGGGAAAATAAGGATGATACTTTCCCTAAACGTTTGTCTGGAGCTCGGGAAGCTTTCTCTTTCCCTGCTCATTGTCTAACGTGCCCTTGGTTTGGCTCCAGGTCAACATGTAATATAGGTAATGACAAATAATGCTGCCTCTCCCAATGGTAATTGGGGCTTGCTAGGAAGAGCAAGACACTTCTTTTCAAGCCTGAAGTGAAGAATGGGGTAGGGACTAAAACCAGCCTCTTTTTCTATCAGCCTCCTTGTGCTGTAGCTGGATTTTAGTAGATTTAGTTGGAATCACTGCTGCTGCTCTGGTTTGTGTAACAAATCTGCACAAAAGTTGGGTACCTTGAGTGTTATTCTCTGTCTGCAAACGTGGCTCTAAGATTTCCTTGATTTATCTTGTGTCTGAATCCCATTTGCCTTTTCTCTGTTACATCTGTTTAATTCATTTCCTTTCTGCTGGCTGTGAAATCTGCAATACTATGTGGATTTTCATCATTAATTTCATTTGGTTTTTAAGGCACTTAATGGGATTTTTGTGCTTTGAGCCTGACGTGGAATACACCTTCTCTGTTACTCAGTGGTCAGAGTAGGATTCAGGAATGCAAATCAGAATTAGGTCAGTTTAGCGTTGGACATTGTGCAGGCAGATATGTTAACTTGGTCTTTGAAAGTGAGATAATAAAATATATTTAGAACCATACAGGAAACATAATTTTCTTTTGGTGAGTGATATATTCTAGAGAATATCATAAACCACCAATTCACGATCTGATTTTTCCTGTTTCAAGACGAGTTTTCTGTCAGTGCTGTGAATTCCGTAAGCTGTGAACATCAAGTTCTGTCTCTGACACTTTCTAGAAATAAAGATTCCTCAATTAGGACTTTGCTGACAATTTCACTGATAAGCGAGGCAGAGAAACCAATCCTTCTTTTAGAGCTGCTTTCTCTGCAATATTAATATTAGGAAGAAAATAGGTATGAAATGGTGCTGGGAGCTTTTTTGTGGCAGTTCATGGCAGTGGTTTGCAGCCTGAGGTTGATCCCACATGGGGGGTGTTGTGTTCCTTGGGGGATGTGGTGCCTTTAGGATGGTTTTGTGTTGTCTGCTGATGGTTTTGCGTTGACTGCTGATGGTTTTGTGTTCTCTGTCCCCACGCAGTGCACGGTGCAGGTGAAGCTGGAGCTGGGGCACCGGGCCCAGCTGCGCAAGAAGCCGACCACGGAGGGTTTCACCCATGACTGGATGGTGTTCGTGCGGGGCCCCGAACAGTGCGACATCCAGCACTTCGTGGAGCGCGTCGTCTTCCGGCTGCACGAGAGCTTCCCAAAACCCAAGCGAGGTCAGAGGGGCTGGGTGTGCTTTATTTCTGTCAAAAGAGCATTCTGCCAAGTCGAGGTTGTGTTCAGCTGTCACTTCTCTGTGAAATAGCTCCTTAAAAAGGAGAGAAATATCCATTGCGTGCACTCCAGCTTGAACCTTTCCCCAGTGAGCTTGAGGAAGGTCAGGGAGAATGGGACCTTTCTTGTGCTGAAAGGGCAGGAGGTGAGCTGCTTTCTCCTCTTATTTAAGCATTAGTATGTGCAGGTTCTCAAGACACAAATGACAGCAGAAGATAATTCGTGTTACACAATGGGAAAGATGGGTTTGATTTAAAATTCACCAGCAAAAGCTGGAAGCACATGAGAGATGCTCTGGGCTCAGATGTATACTGGGTATGGAGAGTTTTGCAGATTCTTGCAATTTCTAGTCTCAGATGCCAGTTCAGGTGGCCTTAACCCAGCAGAAATCAATGCTGCTGTGGGGTGGTGGTGTCTTTGCTGTATGTTCCCCCTGCAAGCCCAGTGCAATCATTGTGGTTGGGTTGGAGTGTTATTTTCTGACTCTGCAGCAAACTGAACCTTATTCTTGGCATGGGGCAGCAGGAGCTCATGAGGTTGAGGTGGAGGAGCAAGAATTGCCCTTCTCAGGGGCAGTGCAGTTCCTTCTGTGTAGGATTGTGTAACTGGAGCTGCAGCATTAGTGCTTTAAGAAAGACAAGCTGCCCCTGAGAATTGTTGTCATGTGCATTTCTGACAGTACTGCTTCAGGAGCAGGACACTCAGGGTGCCTTGGGACAGCCTGTGACATCGGGGATTTGTGGGACTCCACAAAGAAAGGAGCTGAGAGGTGCTCAGCATTCACAAGGGTGTGACTCTGCTCTGTGTGTTGATAAAATCTCCTTCAAACTGATCTGTTCAAACTGATGTGTGACAAGCAGGTGCAGGACTGAGCTGAAAGCTGATTTATAGAATAAAAATACAACCTGTGGGTTGCAGTTCTTGTCCTCTAGTGTAATTCATTTATTACAAATAACTGTGTTGGGGTAGTACATAGAATAATGGAGTGGTTTGGATTGGAAGGGACTTCAAAGATCATCCAGTGCCACCCCTGCCATGGCAGGGACACCTTCCACTGTCCCAGCCTGGCCTTGGGCACTGCCAGGGATCCAGGGGCAGCCCCAGCTGCTCTGGGCACCCTGTGCCAGGGCCTGCCCACCCTGCCAGGGAACAATTCCCGATTCCCAATCTCCCATCCATCCCTGCCCTCTGGCAGTATAAACCACGGCCTTTGCTCATTCAGTTGCTGTATCATCTCCCTTTCCAGGGGTATTTTCTCCCAGTCTCTGGGATTTCTACACTTCCTTTAGCTTGTTCCTAATTCCAATTCTTTGAGCAAGGCATGTCTGGGTTGTACCTCAAGTTCCTCTCCTAGCCCTGAGTGTTTCTGAAGGGTTTTTTCAGATGGTGCCCTCTTGGAGCAGCTCCTGGTGCTGAAGGTGGGCTCGTGCTGCTGGCAGATTGCTTTTGGAGCCCTTGGAATTTGTCAGAACAGAGTGGCAGAGGAACAAAGGCTGCTTGGCACATAGGCTTAGGATTCCTGCTGCCATATTGGCACTGCTCTTTGCTTTGGGATTTTTCCCTCTAAATGACAGGGTTCTTGTATGAAATTCAAGTTAAAGCAAGTCTAGAGGTTTTTGATATTTTTAGGGATGCCCTTTTTTCTCAGTTGTATTTGGAGTGCTGCTTTCCAGCACCTTAATGATGGTAGAAGTGCTTAGAGCTGGGAGGGGATAATACAGCTACATTAAAGGCAAATAATTTGTGTGCTTTTAGGTTTGATGTACTGTTTCCTAATCATATTAATTACTTGGAATTCTTAAGAGAAACTCAAAAGATTTGCACTGAATTCCTCTAATTACCTAATTGACTTTATTTACATATATTGTAGTGCATAAATTATATGCAAGTGCATCCAGTTCCTGAGGAGGGAGAATATCTGTGTGGGTCTCATGTTTCTCCTGGCAGCTGCTGTGTGCTGCAACTTCATGGCCAAAAAATGATCCTGAAATCCTCCAAATTGGATATCCTGGAGTGGATAACAGGAAAAATCAGGAGCATGAACCCACACCAGATAGCGGGACAGGGGGAACAGAGGCAGGGACATGCAGATTAATTTCTGAAAAGCAATTAACTTTTCTAATTGCTGTTTCTGCACTAAGCAGCTCTGACCTTAACAGCAAACTGGTTCACCTTCCTCCTCGTGTTTCCTTGTGTGTGAAATAAATAGCAGTGCTCACCTGCCCTTCAGGTTTGTTCACCTGGAGCGTGGCTCTTACCCAACTGTGAGCACTGGGGAGTGTTTCAAGGAAAAAATAATCCCCTGCTTGTGTGTGGCAGTGTTTTGATTCAGAAATATGGGCATCAAAGTCAAGTTTACCTTTCTGTGCTGTTCCACTTTTTGGGGCTTGGCCTTTCCTTGGCAGGCACTTGGAGCTGGCAGTTTGCATTGTTGTGGGCCTGCCCAGAGCTGTAATTGTATCTGGGTGCACAGGAGGGGAAGGAGCTCACTGAGACTGGGGCCTGCAGTGTTTCATGTTTCCGTTCCATGGGAGGAGCCAAGAACAGATTTCATGTTCCTAACTAAGCCTGTGGCCACCATCTTATTCTGTGTGGGTTTTTCCACAAAGGTCAATGTTTTAACTGTGCCCTGAGCTGTCAGAGGCCCAGTTCTCCTCTTGCAGCTCCTTTTTGCCTCAAATAAAGTTGTGCTGAATTCCAAGCTCACATTTATTTGTTCTCTTTCAGTGTGCAAGGAGCCCCCCTACAAGGTGGAGGAGTCTGGCTACGCTGGCTTCATTATGCCCATTGAAGTGCACTTCAAAAACAAGGTAGAATCTGATTTCTGGTCTTCTAATTGTTTTGAGCTGTGCCAGAGCCTGAAACTGCCTGACAGAAAGACTCTAAATTATGTGACTGTTTTATGTGTGTGTTTTTTATTAGTCTAATAAATAGAATTTAACTGGGAGTTGGAAGCTCCTGCCAGACTTCAAAAGAAAGCTTTTGGCAGAAATGGAATTGGATAAAAAGGTGATACCAGGACAGTGGATGGTCCTGGAGATTCTGAGCAGAGATTGTGCCACTTGTAGCTTCTTTAACATAGAGGATATTAAAGCAATTTAAAATATTTTATGTACATATGGAAGTAAATAAACATAAGACACTGATGCTATAAATATTTGTAAACACTGTGTTGATTCTCAATATATTAAAAAATCTGCTTTTGAATTTGCAAGCTTGTTAAATTTAACTGTATAGGTATGAAATCTGCAGAGGCCCAAGACAAACATTTGCATGTGTAGCACAAGTATTTAGAGCTGTCTTAAAGATATCCTTGTTCTTATTCAGTGCTCTTCCAGAAAGAAAACACTAAATATTTTAAGTCTTAAGATGCATTGCCAGCAAGTATATGAAAGTTAAAATTTGGATTTATTGCTTGCTTTAAGTCTACCACAGAGGTCACATGCTGTAGGTTATGAAAACAGGGAATTGGGCACTTGTGTTCATATTACCTCAGTTTCAGTTAAATTGTTTTGTTAAACATGAATAATGGATGTTTCTGGGTTTGATTACTGCTTAAATCATAAAATAAAAACTAATATTTTGCTTATGATCCCTGAGAGGGAACTGAGGTAAACTAAACCAAGAATGTTGAGCCACATCCCTGGAATCTGTGCTCTCCCACCCCCTCAGTTCTCTGAGCACCAGCCTTAGCCCAGGTGTGTTGACAGCAGACCACATGGAACAGCCTCATTCTATTTATTTCCCATCCTCCTTTCCCTGTCCCTCCCACAAACATCTGTCTGCTCTTCCCTCCTGTCCCCACTCCAGCCCAGGGTGCTCTCTGGGCTGTGTCACTGTGAATAATCAGCATTTTGGGTTCTTGGCCTACCACATTGCTCTGAGCCCACTTTATGGCTTGGAGGAATAAGCCAGATAATTTTAATGAGCCACAGAAAACAGAGTGTCCTCCTAAACCTGGGAATGTTTTGCCCACAAGTTGTTTTTGGGTGGGTAGGGTAAACCAGAAGAATGGCAGGCAGGGGCTGGGGGGTGAATGTTGCTGATAAAAGCAGCTTTTTTGGCAAACACCTGAGTGCAACAAAAACACCTCAAAAGCTTG
>WBNQ01035653.1:0-11934 GCA_013401375.1 Spizella passerina
CTATGGGGACCTACCTCATTTTCCTGCCTTTGAAATTCCAAACCAATATTAATATCTGACAGTTTTTATAGCAACTCTTTTAATACCCAAAAGAAGACAATTGGTATTTGCATACAACAGCACCCAGAGGTCCAAGAAGATAAAGAAAACCAAAATCACAACACAAAGTCCACTGCAGGCAGAGCAAAGACATGGTATGACTCTAGGGGCATCAGTATAGTTTTGGTTATCTGCTACACTGAAAGGTGGGGGAAAAAATAAAATAAAGTTCCTTATTTACCCATAGGCAAGTCCTTCTCTTGTGAACATCAGACTCACCTGGAGCATGAAATGTTTCTGGAGACCATGGCATTGTTTTGGTCTGGTTAATATTTCTTTTTGTAAAGCTTTTTATCTTGTTTTTCAAACAGCGCTAGCACCACAATGACCTGCCAACTTTTTTTTTTTAAAGAACTATGACTGGTCAGATTCCTAGGAATAACTATTTAAGCCAGAGGGCATGTGGTAGCCAAAGATCCTCCTCACATATAAACAAGTAGTTCTATAAAACTTCACTGCAGGCAGAGAAATGTGGCAGATAAGGCACTGCTGGATGACAGCTACATTTTCCTCAAAGTAGGAAAAACAATGTCACAGGTCCCAAAGGCCCCATCTCTGTAGGCTTGAAATAGAGCAAAAAAAAAATAAAAAGAATGAAAAAGAAAGCAAGCACTGTTTTCCATTTCTCAAGAACTGCCAGTAATAAAAAGACAATGGATAAGCCTTTCTCGCACTGTATGTAATATTTTTGCATCTTCATTAATGTTATGTATACACAGCATATACAGAGATGTCAAGAAAAATACTACCATCAGTGGAACCACAGAGTTGAGAAAAAAAGCATTCAGAGGCAGGGAAACACAGTCTTAAAATAAAATGCTATCCCTGAACTTTACCCTTCTATATTTATTCTAAAATATTGGATTTGTTACAGAAATAAAGAGAAATATTGGTAATTCCAAGAGGACAAAAACCATAAAATCATTTCAAACTCAGCATACTATCCTTCACCAAAAGTAATGTTTGGACCTTGAACATCCATAGGCTGTAGAACTTCACCTCAGCTAGTTTTGTGCAAGCCTGTNTTGGTCAATTTACATATTGGGGTTAATTGTCCAATTACAGTTTCAGGTTATGAAGTCCCATCCTCCCAGATTGCTCTCCTCAATTTACTGTCGTTTATACTTTTTGGGCCTGAAGCTGCAAAGGTGTCCTTGGTTCTCAGGCTAGAAAAGGATTGCTCTAACTAAACTGTGAAGAGAACTTGCTAAATTCTTAATGAAGAATGCAGTAGATACATTCTCCTTGCTGCAAAGGGACAAACTATAGAACTCAAATTTAGTAAAACTGTACACCTTTGGTATAAGGATTTAGAAATTTAAACCAAAGATGTCCCTTTAGTACTCAATATTAATACTGCTATCCTTTTTTAACCCACCCTTATGTTAATGGTCTCATAAATTAGGCAAAACACACTGTGAGTACATCCTTTTTTTGTTTGCTTGTTTGTTTTTGTTTATGTGAAATAAAAACAATAATGAATTAATTAACTGTCTGCATTGATATCAGTCAGGGACAGTTAATTAAGTACTTTACAAATGCACCATTGAACAAAGTGTTCCTGTAGGTTAAAAATAAATGAAATGTAATATTAATTCCTGTGTTAAGGGATTAGAACCAAGGATTCCTGCAGCATGGTGGAGGTTATCAACTAAAACCACAGAAGAGAAAACAGAGGGTACCAAGACCACAGGAAATCCATTAGACCCAAACGTAATTATGAGCTAAGTAATGTGGTCCTGGGACATTTCAGATAAAATGTTTCCTCTAGAAATGGAACAATATTCATGGAAATGTGCATTGCTTCACCTAAATCTGAAGTATTTTGTGTACAATTTTGGTCACTCATTGTTCAAAAGGGATGAATTCAGGATGCAAAAGCAGTGCAGATGACTGGCACGAACCAGAGAATGGATAGGCTACCATACATGAAAATACAATAGGCTCATTTGTTTAGCCTAGAGAAGTGAAGGTCATTAGTGAAAATGGAAACAAGCATAACACCAAAAAGCTAAAATAACTTTTTCAGCTATTGCATGATGCTGACACTTGATGGAAATTGGGATTCTGACATTTTTACAATAATGTAGATAGTTAACCAGCAAAGAAATACATTTCTGAAACACACTATGTGAAAATAGAAACCTGATTGCTTTACAAAGAGACACAACTTCTGAGGGATTGTATGATACAGTTGTCTGCAACTGGAGAAACACAGACTTGATCATCCAAAATGTCTTTTTGAATTGCATCATCCTATCTAATAGGTATTAATCCTATAGGTATGGCATAGCCCATAGGTTTAATGGGGTTCAGCCATCCATAGAAGACTGGGAATCACCAAAGTTTCAAGGCCTGCTCAGCTGGCAGGTGCTACCACCTCAAAATCACTTTTAAATTCAAATGGAGAGCCCTCAGGCAACGTTAACTCACGTCTACCATTTTCCTGAAATCCCTCTTGTTTGCTATGGCTACAAAGGTGCTGCCAGTGGCTGTCCCTGCTAAAAGCAGCTTCCAGAAGCCAGGTTACCCAGACCATGCGGTGCGGGGTCTGGTCCCTGCCAGGCTCCTCTGCCCAGGGACACAGCCCTGCTGCAAACTGCCTTGCACTGAGCACAAGCCCTCAGGGAGCTGGAAACCCTGCATGGAACACACAGTAAACCTAGAGGACTGTGGGAGGGACTAGCAGTGTTGAAGCAGCCAGGATTTGGAAATTTTGGCTTTCAGGAAGAGGACAGTTTGTTAACATGAACTGTGGATCCTGGAGCGTTCCAAGCCTGGCTTTTTGACTTCAGCCTGCTTTTATCAAAGACCATTTTTCTGTTGAATGGGGTGGTCCCACCCAGGGGTCACTTTCTGGTGTATCTGCAACCTTGTCACCACAAGGTGAAGCTGCAGCTATTGTTTAACTGAAAAGAAGTTTTGCCCATCTACAGCCATTGCCTGACATTCCTCCTGCAATCTCATTAAGCTGTTTTGCTTTGCTGACACCAGCGCTGCCAAAAAGCTCAGCTGGCGAAGGAGTCTGTGTTAGTAATGTGGCTGGCATTCTGCCTCCTGCAGCTGAGGTCACTGCTGAGCACTTCTGAGTCTCTACTGGTCCACTTGGATGGATGGCCTAAAACTCTCTCCCTCTGTTCAGCTTCCCAAAGGTGTAGCAGGCTTGCAATTGACTATTGCACTGGCCTCGCTCTCTAGCAGTGATAATATCTATAACTGCTATTTTTCTTACCTTGTATCTTCCCTAGACAGCCACCAGAGTTGTTGAAATACTTCATGATCCTGCATTCCCATTCTACTCAAAAGCCCCAAGCAGACCTGCAGACCATTCCCCCTAATTCATGGAAACAACTTAGCTTTGCTGGAAGATTTTACTTAAATTGTTTCAAATTTGGGCTGGAATGCTTCTTTTCCGGTTCCCTTGTGAAACACTCATTGCTCTCACTCATGCAGGTTTTTTGATTTCAGAGGCCAGAGATGTGAAGCACAAACTCTGCCTTCTTTGCACAGTTTATAAACAACTGTAACTTCCAGGATGGAGTCCATTTCACTTCACCTTAGCCGTTGAAAAGTCAGCCTAAGTCAATAATTTAGATTATCTCTATAATGGTTGGAAAGGAGAAATTTCTTTTAGAAGAAAAATGTCTCCTACACTGACACATGGGAGGTCTTACACTTTGGAAATGTCTCTCTCCTTTAAATACATGTCTAGGACACCTAACCCTCAGAAACAAAAGGTAGATGAGTCTGATGATTGATGGTTTATGTCTTGACAGTATTTTGTAACAGAAACTAATTATTTCTGGTTCTTAAAAGCTAAGTAAAACTTTGTAGCCCATTTCAAAGAAGGTAAATAGAAGCACATAAAGAACATCTGACCTGTCAAAAGACAGACTGGCAATCACTGTCAAAGTCACAAGATGAAGACAGGAGATCCTCAATCACAATCCTGTGCTAAGACCATTAAACCATGCCTCTTTCAACAAACACCTTTCTACTTGTTGCCTGCAAACATCAACAGCAGTTTTACACAAGTTATTAATTGCTTGTGGTGCCTTGCCTAGAATAGAGTGGTCACACCTAAAGGATTTTCTGTAACTGGCTGGCCAGTCCATGCCCCTTAACCCCTTCAAGCCAGCTTGAAGAGAGCAGTCAGGTCCCACATCCAGAGCCATTCTAAGTGACACTTGACTGCTTCAGATTCAGTAAAATTCCAGTGGAGACACAGTTGTACCAGAAAAGTGTTGGTTGATTTCTGGAGTTTTTTCCCCAGGAAAAAAGGGATATGAACAAAAGCAATCTTTCCTCTGACCTTAACTGCGGAAGGCTTGCCAGCTCCAAACATATTTTCTAGAGTAGAGACGACCTCAAGCCTTCACAAGTACAATGTCACCTTCTATACATAAAAGTCAGGCCAGTGAACCTTCAAGTTCTTAGGTTATCCAAGCCACTATGTGTGCTTGTATTACTATCTGTAATAATATATGTATTACTATCTGTAATAATATACACATTTATGTATATTTGAGTGCACCCACTCTAAAGTGGGTGCACTCAAATATACTCACTCTCAAGAAGTGTTTGGATGAGGACACACATAATTTTATCATTTTTGGGAGTAACTCTTGATTCTGAAATACTTGTTCTCACTAATGAAGTATACAGCTCACCAGTAATTTGTATGCACTGAAGGGGAACTCCAAAGAGATATCTTTCACTTTATCATGCTGGACTTAGCCTTCTGAAAAGACTGACCAGATCAGGAAGGGAGAGGTATGGCAATAAAGCCAGGGTGAATAATTTGTGGTGCAATGTGGTTGTAAAATCACTGGGCAAATACCTACTGTATCTCTAACCCACTGAGCTGCTGGATGTGGAGTGCATGTTGTGGAGAAGCTCAGCTGTGTCATACCAGAGGCTACATGGAGTCCTGAATTTTTATTGCCAGCTTATCAGAAAGAGTCATAAGAGAAAGGAATTGCTCTTTTTCAAACAGTTCAGTAGCGGAGAGCAGAAAATAGTAGGTTTGTTTGTGATAAGGACAGCACTACACCCTGCACTCATTCTGCTACTGTACAGAAAGAGAAAATATAAGAATGCAAAGCAATAGCATTTTAATTTCAGGTTGTAAATGCTACACTCTGCTCTTCATGCCCATGCTTCATTCTGAGGAAAAGCTGCAGAATACCAGACAGGAGCTCTTTTCAAACAAAGCTGAAGAAAACAGCACTGTTTCTCTGCATTTAAACTCCCTTCTCATGGTAAGCAACAGCCACACCAGCAAGCCACAAAGCAAGAGACACCTTAATGGTCCAGGAAGTTCAGAGATCTTTGAGTTAAATATTGAGCAATGCAGGTGCAGGCTGCAGATGGGAGGTTGGGGTGTGAAAGCATGCCAAGTGCATAACAAAACTCGATTGAAAGAAGCCAGTATTAAGATCTCAGTCTGAATTCATTGCACATAGATGGCAGGAATTCCACAGATAGCCTGTGTGAAACAAGAGAGTTTTCAAGGTTCCTCAGTGTGCGAGCCACTGCCATAAAAACGGACCAGCATTGCTTTGCTCCCTCCCAATTACAATTATCACTACACGCACCCAAGGATGTCTTCTGCTAAATATGCAGGGGCAAATAACTTCTTGATGCAACACAGTTCAGGTGACTGTACTCACAGAATCACTGTTTTTCAAGATTTGTGTCTAATTATTTCAGAATTAAGAATGGAATATTGTGCTGTTTCATCATCCTATTTCATCTGTAAACTATAGGAGGTAATAACATTTAACACAGATATATCTCTTACACATAAAGCTTAGTGAAAAGAAATCCTATCAAAGTAGCCCCTTGCATTTCCTTGGAACAACTGACATACTGGCATTTAGAATCTAGGCCCTTGTTCATGCAGTGGTTTTGATATATAGAGCCTTGTGCCTACACTAACTACTCCATTACTGTTGACACATACTTAAAAGACTGGCTTTTTTATGATTTATTCTTCATGTCTTATGTTTCTTTGCTTATGTTCCAATTCTTCCTAACCTTTACAGCCAGCATTTTAAGTTTACACATTATCAATTATTAGACCAGAAATATATTAGGTTAGACTCATACATTGTAGAATGTTGACTTCACAAAGACTGAAATTCTATCTCCTCAAGTATTTTTGAAATCACGCCTAAACTTCTATTCCAGCTTAAGGATGTAAATAGGATTTATGCATGAATTGGGCTGTTGCTGGCTATTAGCACATGGGTGAATTTGGTCCAGTGGGTGTGTATGTTGATTTTCCACTCCAGAATTTCTGATCCTCCCAATTCTTCATTACTACCTGCCAAGATTGCTATTGTTAGGTTTGGTTTTTTTGTACACATGAAGAAAGATTTATAACCTTTATGGTCAAAGTATTCCACAACTGATCCTTTTTCCATTTAATTCTCTTCCCCAGCCCTGATCATAGCTGCTTTAAAAAGATGGATTGATGATGTTTTTATTAATTATTCATGTAACTAAAAGCTAGTTTATTAACTGAGTAGGTCTTGGTTTCTGGAGTACTGGGGAAAAAGCATGTCACTGAGGATTTCTCTGAGCTGATGGTCTCTATATTAGAGGTTCTAACTTTCTAAAGTGCATATTTCTGAGAACTTCTACCTCCAAAGGACTGGTGTTTGCAACAATTGTCTTTGGAAGATTTGAAAGTTTAAACATTTCAGACTTAGTGGCAAATTTTAAAGCATTTTTTTCTTTTTGAGAGAGATGTTAATTTGTATTTTGAGTTATATAATTATTTCCCTAAGGTAATAAAACTCAGCTGCTTTTGAAAATGAATGTTATTTCACCTCTCTTACTTTTAAAAATAGTATTTCCTTAAGCTTGATAGCTTGATTCTTAAATTAAAATACCTTTTCTATTTTCACATTGCATCTTAGATAACTGACACATTTTATGATCCTCTCTGGAACCCAATAAGTAAAGCTCTGATTTGAGACTTCTGCATTATGAATTTATAGTTCTTGCCTGGCACAATCACATTTCAAAAAGGGATGAAACTTTTTGCCAGAATATAATGCTATTCAAGCATAGAAGAACAAAAACCCAAAAAGTTGAAAATTGCATTAGAAGAGCCATTAGTAATACCCAAGAAAAATACATATATTCTGTACAAAACTGGAGATTCCACAAACCCTAAAATCTAAATTTTCAGCTATTCATTGAATACCTGTAGCAGATTGTCCAGGCCTTTTATTAGAAGTATGCACAATATATTGCTCTCTCCAGATGTATTCTGTAACTGCTTCATAAAGAGGAGAAATGGCACAATGGAAGAGGCTAAAGGAAGACTTTGGACATTGTTTGCCCTGAAGAGGTAACAGAACAGATTTGATGCCTGTAGAAATAAATACAGCATATTTATTGATAAAGTATTTAATTTGTAAATACAACTTTTATTTATTTTTAAAAATAAGCTTCAGGATTTCTACAGCAGAATTTTATGATGGTATTTCTAAGTAGCTGTTCAAAGGCTGAATTTCTTCACTGATGTGAATCTGCTTTTGCCATGCCTCACTGGTGAGGTTTTGCTGAAGCAGTTCCTTTGAGACAAAAGGAACTCACTACAGGAATAACTGAATTATTCGTCACTACAGGAATAACTTTGCTGTTCATAAGGGAAAAAGCCTGAGGAGAGAATGCCTTCAGTGTAGACAGAGGAGAGTAAACTGAAAAGCCATCTTCATGTTCTCCTAATCTTGTTCATCTTAGTCCCACATCATTCAGACATCCCAGACAAACTCTTCAATATGCACATGAGCATCAGTGCTCTCCCAGCACCAGCACACTTCAAAAGGCAGCCATTATTAACATTCCCATGACTCTTCCCACACCCATCCCTACTAAAACCCTCTTACCAGTTTCTGAAAGTATCTTTGGAGCTTTGGAAAGTGCCACTTGCCTCTGCCTGTTCCAGGGCAACTGTCTCCTCTCTAAAGACCTCTTCATACTCTCTTGCATAATGTCAAAGGACACAGTAAGGAAAGGGTTTTCATCTACAGTTTGTATAGATCCAACAACCCATGTTTTGATGTGACCCAGGAGAGGTAAAATCTAATTTCTGGATAGTTTTTAGTAATTTTTTCCTGTCTTGGGAACTGTTTTATTTCTGTTTAAATGTTACTATAGATACTGGAACTTAGCCTTACAAAGTTACATAACCAGCCTCTGCAAGGGTGTCTGGTGGGACATAACACCCTCCTGTGCAAATCTGACACAGAGAGCATTTGGTGGAAAGTGCTGGGAGGGGAAGGTACCCTCCACACCTCTCTCCAGGTCTAGGAGGCTGTGTGCCTGCCCTGAGGCCCAAAAGGGACAGAACATGGCTGAAGCATCAGGGAACAACTGGGTGAAACTAGTCACAGCACAGTCATAAAAAATATTGAAAGGGTAGCAGCAGATACTGTTCAGACAGAGAGAGACAGTAACACATTCCAGTAGACACTCTACAGCTTGGAAACAGGAATGAAAGTACATTGCATCTGTCTGGACTATTCAGGACAGTGATGTGTACAGAAACCAACCCTGGAAGAAGCTAAGTCCAGGCCCAGAGTGTCAGAGTGGCCAAGCACACCAGCTAACTAGCCCAAAAAGCAGAGCTGGTCAGTTGTGTCACTGCTGTCTCTGTGCCCAAGATCTGTGGTGATGGCAGGATAAACACTGTCCAAAAATCAGCAGTTTCCTGAAAGCAAACTGAGCAATGTTACCATGGTAGTATGCTCATGGCCTTAGGCATTTTCTCTATTACTCATTAATATTTCTTTGTCATATGGTAGGGCAAAAGAAGTCTCTAAACCAACTTATACATTAGTTTGGCTTTTTCATCCTGTTCATAATGTAGGAAATTGCTTAGGAAAAGTCTACTATCCTCAAAGCCCAGAAAATCTCTATTGCTCCACCAAGTACAACTGAACTCCAAATGGACACCTGCAGGTTAGAGGGGAAGGTTGGTGCACTCCTTTCCCAATGTTTTCAACAAAGCCAGGCTCAGCTCTTGACCTCTTGAAACATTGAAGCCTAAATCTACAGTTCTAAGCTGAGATAGACATTTGAACATTTAACAGAATTTCTACTAATTCAGACACTGTAATTTTCACACTTCCCTGCTCACACTACCAGTTTCCTGAAAATGGGGATCATGCTTCCCTATTTCACAGAGCTACAGCAAAGAAATTCCCTTAGCAAGTAGGTGATGCTTGCCATCAAAGTCTAAAGAAAAGGACTGAAGAAGAGCTGAAATAGAAACTCCCTGCATCCCAGGCACATAAAATGCTCAAATGCTTTTTATTTAAATTAGTGTCCATTGTAATCTTGCCTTTCTTGGCAATTCCTACAAATGCTCCCTTCACAACCAGTGAAGATGCTGCTGCTTCTTTAGTGAAACAAGGAGAGAGGTCAACCAGAAGACACATGAGGCACAGCCATTTAAGACCAGAAGTAAGAATTAATCAACATCACATGGCAATAATATGGGCAAGCAGATTTTGTGGACAGAAGCCTTGTTTCACCTTCTCTGCACATACCTGCTACCCCATTTTTACATCTCACAGCTCTATCTCACTGCCAATTATACTGATACCAGAGCTTTTAACCCATATGTAGCTCTTAATTAAATAAAGGCCATTTAGATACTCTTCACAAGCTATGAGTATAGTGCTGTACTTGAAAGTCTCCAACACTATCTGAAATAAGTACGCCCTTAAGTTAGTAGATTTTTCCCAAAGCATGGAAAACAGGTCAGACACAGGTCCACTGCATCTGTACATTTGAAAAATAGGGTTTATGTAAACACAAAGAGGGATAGTGAATGGTCCAGCACTGAGAAGGCAAGCAGGAGGTCCTGACTCCAGTGCTTGTAGTGCATAGATGTATATAGATATAGATATAGATATAGATATAGATATAGATATAGATATAGATATAGATATAAATATANAAATATAAATATAAATACATACACTGATATTTCAATTCTATTTCCATCTTTTGTTACTAACAATGAAATGAAATGAAATTAAACCCCTCACAAAAAAACCTACAAAACAAACAAAAAAATTTTAAAAGTCCAGTTTGCCTTGAGAAATGCCAATAAAGAACAATTTCTATGATGTACTCCCCTACTGCCCAGGATTTGGCTGGGATAGAGTTGATTTTTTTCCCTAGTAGCTAGTACAGGGCTGGGGTTTGGATTTAGTATGATAATAATGTTGATAGCACACTGATGTTTTAGCTGTTGCTGAGCAGTGCATACTCTAAATAGAGGACTTTTCAGCTGCCCATCCTCTGCCAGCAAGGTGTTCCACAAGAAGCATGGAGGAAGCATGGCCAGGATAGTTGGCCCAAGGAGGCCAAAGAGATGTTCCATACCTAGAGTGTCACACTCAGTATAGAAACTGGGTGGGGGAGAGGTCACAGTCACTGCTCAGGGATAGGCCTGGAATCTGTCAGCAGGTTAACAATTACAGTGTTCATCACTTGTGTTTCTTGGGGTTTATTTTGCTATCTCTTCTTTTTGTTGCATCCCTTTTCATTTAAATTATTATAGTATTATTAATATATTTTATTCCTATGATTAAGCTGTTCTTATCTCAGCCCACAGGTTTTATCTTTTTTCTTCTCCAATCACTCTGGGGGACAGATTGCAGCAAGCAGCTGTGTCAGACTTAGCTACCAGCTGGGGTTAAACCATGACTCCCACTTTTTAACAACCTGGTTCCTTCAAACTGTTTCAAGATGCACTCTGAAAACCTGAGGNTTCTTCAGGTGTTCGCAAGTCTGTTGACGCCACAATCTTCCTGCACAGCAAAAGTAGCTAACATCATAGCAGAAGTAGCCAGAAATGGTGAGGTTTCCCTCAAAGCTTAGACTGGAGGATGTTTTTCTGGTGATGGCTCTATCTGATTCATGAAAAATTTTGAAGCTGTTTGGCAAAACATACTGTACAAATGCTTTCCTATTGCACTGGAGAAGCTATGAGCACAACTGAATGACTTGCACATATTGTGAAATAGTTTCTTTACTTTCACATCATTTTAATGTCACTCACTTTCTGGATGAAATCCTGAACCATAAACTGAGCTGTAAGCAGGATACCCATGTAGTAACCCCCCATGTTCTGAATGCCACATCCTCTTCTATCTCAGTAGTTTTGCTTTTACAATTCCATAGGGCTTTGCTTGAATTATAACTACTGCTGGAGTATTTCAAATAAATTCAGGCCACTTTAACCAATCAGTTCAGTGTCATTCTTTGCTCAGAAATGCCAGTGTGACCTTACTATTTGCTGACTCTGTAAATAAGTAATTATTTGGCTTACTTATTAAGGTAACACACCCTAGCTAGTTCGAAAAACCAGACCTACAAGATAATCCTCATCTCAAGTTTCTGCTGGCTGTACTGTCCCAAAGAATATGCCCATACTGAATAAGTGAAATTTCATCTAGCCTTCATGCTGCAGTTGGACGTGTGAGGCACAGTGGTGAAAGCAATAGTCATCAAACAGGCATTTTCTCCCATTAATTTATGAGTATAGAATATTGCTCTGCAGATAGAGAGATATATTTTCTTACTGCAGGAACTGTATTGTTAAGCATGCAATTAAAATTTTCAATCAAGTCACTTTTCATTAAAATATGTGGATCAATAATGACATTATTAGATGTCTGTGTAGAAGGCAAATAAATTAAATTTCATAGAAGAGGTCTATATTTCACACTACAGCTGATATCGCCCCATTAATAATTTTTTTATGTACACTAAAATTCTAAATATCATTGCTTTACAAAAGTA